>CATKUP010000358.1:0-274000 GCA_949786385.1 Onychomys leucogaster
TTGTTCTGAGCACACTCAAGTTTGCTGCTGTATTGGAGACCCTACAAAGCAAGAGTGTGCTTCTTTCTCTAAAGCACAGTGTGTTCCATGGATGAGAACTGTGCTGTGTGTGTCCCTTCAGAAATGAAGTTAAATCCTAGGCTCTGTGTCTTCCTACAAGCAAGAATTCATTTCAGTTAAACAAACTCACTTTTCAGCTCGAACGAAGCTACATCTTCCATGAAGCTCACACGTTTCTTGCTCTTACTGAAAAGCATTGGATGATAGAGGACCTGTGGTTTGTATCAGTTTCAGAATCATACTTGAACTATATATGGTCCGAATGTTTCAGAAACACAGTTCTTTTGTTCAGAGCACACTCACATTTCCTGCTGTATTAGAGACTCTAGAAAGCAAGAGCGTGCAGCTTGCTCTAAAATAGAGTATGTTTCATTAATGAGAACTGTGCTGTGTGTTTTGCTTCAGAAATGGAGTTAAATCCCAGTCTCTTGTCTTCCTACCATCAAGACTTCTTTTCAGGTAAACGCAGTCACTTTTCAGCATAAACAAGCTACATCATTCACGAAGCTCACCTGTTTCTGGCTCTTAACTGAAAATCATTGGATATTAGAGGCCCTGTGGTTTGTATCAGTTTCAGAAGCATAGTTGAACTATATATGGTCCGAATGTGTAGGACACACACTTCTTTTGTTCTTAGCACACTCACATTTCCTACTATAATAGAGACTCTAGAAAGCAAGAGCATCCTTCTTGCTCTAAAGCAGAGTGTGTTACATGGATGAGAACTGTGCTGTTTGTTTCCCTTCAGAAATGGTGTTAAATCCCATTCGGTGTGTCTTCCTTCAAGCAAGACTTCGTTTCAGGTAAATACAGTCACTTTTCAGCTCCAAGGTATCTACATCGTTCACGAGCTCACACGTTTCTCACTCTTAACTGCAAAGCATTGGATGATGTATGACCTGTGGTTTGTATCAGTTTCAGAAGCTGATTTGAACTAGATATGGTCTGCATGTGTAGGAAACACAGTTCTTTGTTTCTGAGCACACGCAGGTTTCCTGCTTTATTAGAGACCCTAGAAAGTAAGTGCGTGCTTTTTTCACTAAGGCAGAGTGGGATCCATGGATGAGAACAGTGCTGTGTGTTTCCCTTCAGAAATGAAGTTAAATCCCTGGCACTGTGTCTTCCTATAAGCAAGAATTCGTTTCAGTTAAACACACTTACTTTTCAGCTCGAACGAAGCTACATCGTTCACGAAGCTCACACGTTTCTGGTTCTTAACTGAAAGGCATTGGATGATAGGGGACCTGTGGTTTGTATCAGTTTCAGAAGCAGAATTGAACTAGATACGGTCCAAATGTTTCAGAAACACAGTTCATTTTTTCTCAGCACACTCACATTTCCTGCTCTATTTGTGACTCTAGAAAGCAAGAGCGTGCTTCTTTCTCTAGGTAGAGTGTGTGCTATAGATGAGAACTGGGCTGTGTGTTTCCCTTAAGAAATGAAGTTAAATCCCAGGCTCTGTGTCTTCCTACAAGCATGACTTCTTTTTAGGTAAACGCACTCACTTTTCTGCTGAAAAGAAGCTACATCGTTCACGAAGCTCACACGTTTCTGTGTCTTAACTGAAAGGCATTGGATGATAGAGGACCTGTGGTTTCTATCAGTTTAAGAAGCAGAGTTGAACTAGATATAGTCTGCATGTGTAGGAAACACAGTTCTTTTATTCTGAGCACACTCACGTTTGCTGCTGTATTAGAGACCCTAGAATGCAAGAGCGTGCTTCTTTCTCTAAAGCAGAATGTGTTCCATGGATGAGAACTGTGCTGTGTGTTTCCCTTAAGAATTGAAGTTAAATCCCAGGCTCTGTGTCTTCCTAAAAACAAGAATTCATTTCAGTTACACACACTCACTTTTCAGCTCAAACGAAGCTACATCATTAACGAACTTACACGTTTCTGGTTCTTAAACGAAAGGCATTGGATGATAGAGGACCTGTGGTTTGTGTCAGTTTAAGAAGCAGAGTTGAACTAGATATAGTCTGTATGTGTGGGAAACACAGTTCTTTTGTTCTGAGCACACTCAGATTTCGTGCTGTATTAGAGACCCTAGAAAGCAAGAGCGTGCTTCTTTCTCTAAAGCAGAGTGTGTTCCATGGGTGAGTACTGTGCTGTGTGTTTCCCTTAAGAAATGAAGTTAAATCCCAGGCTCTGTGTCTTCCTACAAAGCAGACTTCGTTTCATGTAAACGCAGTCACTTTTTACCTCAAATGAAGCTGCATCGTTGACGAGCTCACACGTTTCTTGCTCTTAACTGAAAAGCATTGGAAGATAGAGGACCTGTGGTTTGAATCAGTTTCAGAATCATAGTTGAACTACATATGGTCCGAATGTTTCAGATACACAGTTCATTTGTTCTGAGCATACTCACAATTTCTGCTGTATTAGAGAGTCTAGAAAGGAAGAGCGTGCAGCTTGCTCTAAAACAGAGTATGTTTCTTGAATGAGAACTTTGCTGTGTGTTTTGCTTCAGAAATGGAGTTAAATCCCAGTCTCTGTGTCTTCCTACCATCAAGACTTCTTTTCAGGTAAACGCAGTCACTTTTCAGCATAAACAAGCTACATCATTCAAGAAGCTCACCTGTTTCTGGCTCTTAACTGAAAATCATTTTATGTTAGAGGCCCTGTGGTTTGTATCAGTTTCAGAAGCATAGTTGAACTAGATATGGACCGAATGTGTAGGACACATACTTCTTTTGTTCTTAGCACACTAACTTTTCCTGCCGTCTTAGAGACTCTAGAATGCATGAGCATGCTTATTGCTCTAAAGCAGAGTGTGTTCCATGGATGAGAACTGTGCTGTGTGTTCCCCTTCAGAAGTGGAGTTAAATACCAGTCTCTGTGTCTTCCTACAAGCAAGACTTTGTTTCAGGTAAACACAGTCACTTTTCAGCTCAAACGAGGCTACATCATTCACGAAGCTCACACGTTTCTGGCTCTTAAATGAAAGGCATTGGATGATAGAGGACCTGCGGTTTGTATCAGTTTCAGAAGCAGAGTTGAACTAGATATGGTGAGCATGTGTAGGACACACACTTCATTTGTTCTTAGCACACTCACGTTTCCAGCTGCATTACAGACTCTAGAAAGCAAGAGCATGCTTCTTGCTCTAAAGCAGAGTTGTTACATGGATGACAACTGTGCTGTTTGTTTCCCCTCAGAAATGGTGTTAAATCCCAACTCTGTGTCTTCCTTCAAGCAAGACTTCATTTCAGGTAAACACAGTCACTTTTCAGCTCAAACATACCTACATCGTTCATGAGCTCACACGTTTATCGCTCTTAACTGCAAAGCATTGTATGATGGAGGACCTTTAGTTTGTATCAGTTTCAGAAGCAGATTTGAACTAGATATGGTCTGCAGGTGTAGGAAACACAGTTCTTTTGTTCTGAGCACACTCTGGTTTCGTGCTGTATTAGAGACCCTAGAAATCAAGAGCGTGCTTCTTTCCCTAAGGCAGAGTGTGTTCCATGAATGAGAACTGTGCTGTGTGTTTCCATTCAGAAATGGAGTTAAATCCCAGTCTCTGTGTCTTCCGACAAGCAAGACTTCGTTTCAGGTAAACACAGTCACTTTTCAGCTCAAAGGTATCTACATCGTTCACGAGCACACACGTTTCTCACTCTTAACTGCAAAGCAGTGGATGATGGACGACCTGTGGTTTGTATTAGTTTGAGAAGCAGATTTGAACTAGATATGGTCTCCATGTGTAGGAAACACAGTTCTTTGTTTCTGAGCACACATAGGTTTCCTGCTGTATTAGAGACCCTAGAAACAAGAGCGTGCTTCTTTCTCTAAAGCAGAGTGTGTTCCATGAATGAGAACTGTGCTGTGTGTTTTCCTTCAGAAATGAAGTTAAATCCCAGGCTCTGTGTCTTCCTACAAACAAGACTTCGTTTCAGGTAAACGCAGTCAATTTTTAGCTCAAACAAACCTACATTGTTCACGAAGCTCACAGGTTTCACGCTCTTAACTGAAAAGCATTGGATGTTAGAGGACCTAAGGTTTGTATAAGTTTCAGAAGCAGAGTTGAACTAGATAAGGTCCGTATTTGTAGGACACACACTTCATTTGTTCTTAGTACACGCATATTTCCGGCCATATTAGAGACTCTAGAAAGCAAGAGCGTGCTTCTTTCACTAAGGCAGAGTGTTTTCCATGGATGAGAAGAGTGCTGTGTGTTTCCCTTCAGAAATGAAGTTAAATCCCTGGCACTGTGTCTTCCTACAAGCACGAATTCGTTTCAGTTAAACACACTCTCTTTTGAGCTCGAACGAAGCTACATTGTTCACGAAACTCACATGTTTCTGGTTCTTAACTGAAAGGCACTGGATGATAGAGGACCTGTGTTTTGTATCAGTGTCAGAATCATAGTTGAACTATATATGGTCCGAATGTTTTGGAAACACAGTTCTTTTGTTCTGAGCACACTCACATTTCCTGCTGTATTAGAGACTCAAGAAAGCAAGAGCATGCAGCTTGCTCTAAAACAGAGTATGTTTCATTAATGAGAACTGTGCTGTGTGTTTTGCTTCAGATATGGATTTAAATCACAGTCTCTTGTCTTCCAACCATCAAGACTTCTTTTCAGGTAAACGCAGTCACTTTTCAGCATAAACAAGCTACATCATTCACGAAGCTCACCTGTTTCTGGCTCTTCACTGAAAATCATTGGATGTTAAAGGCCCTGTTGTTTGTATCAGTTTCAGAAGCATAGTTGAACTAGATATGGTCCGAATGTGTAGGACACATACTTCTTTTTTTCTTAGCACACTCACGTTTCCTGCCGTCTTAGAGATTCTAGAATGCATGAGCATGCTTATTGCTCTAAAGCAGAGTGTGTTCCATGGATGAGAACTGTGCTGTGTGTTTCCCTTCAGAAGTGGAGTTAAATACCAGTCTCTGTGTCTTCCTACAAGCAAGACTTCGTTTCAGGTAAACACAGTCACTTTTCAGCTCAAACGAGGCTACATCATTCACGAAGCTCACACGTTTCTGGCTCTTAAATGAAAAGCATTGGATGATAGAGGACCTGCGGTTTGTATCAGTTTCAGAAGCAGAGTTGAACTAGATATGGTGCGCATGTGTAGGACACACACTTCATTTGTTCTTAGCACACTCACGTTTCCAGCTGTACTACAGACTCTAGAAAGCAAGAGCATGCTTCTTGCTCTAAAGCAGAATGTGTTCCATGGATGAGAACTGTGCTGTGTGTTTCCCTTAAGAATTGAAGTTAAATCCCAGGCTCTGGGTCTTCCTACAAGCAAGAATTCATTTCAGTTACACACACTCACTTTTCAGCTCGAAAGAACCTACATCTTTAACGAACCTACACGTTTCTGGTTCTTAACCGAAAGGCATTGGATGATAGAGGACCTGTGGTTTGTATCAGTTTAAGAAGCAGAGTTGAACTAGATATAGTCTGTATGTGTGGGAAACACAGTTCTTTTGTTCTGAGCACACTCAGATTTCGTGCTGTATTAGAACCCTAGAAAGCAAGAGCGTGCTTCTTTCTCTAAAGCAGAGTGTGTTCCATGGGTGAGAACTGTGCTGTGTGTTTCCCTTAAGAAATGAAGTTAAATCCCAGGCTCTGTGTCTTCTTACAAAGCAGACTTCGTTTCATGTAAACACAGTCACTTTTTAGCTCAAATGAAGCTGCATCGTTGACGAGCTCACACGTTTTTTGCTCTTAACTGAAAAGCATTGGAAGATAGAGGACCTGCAGTTTGTATCAGGTTCAGAAGCAGAGTTGAACTAGATATGTTGCGCATGTGTAGGACACACACTTCATTTGTTCTTAGCACACTCACGTTTCCAGCTGTATTACAGACTCTAGAAAGCAAGAGCATGCTTCTGCTCTAAAGCAGAGTTGTTACATGGATGACAACTGTGCTGTTTGTTTCCCCTCAGAAATGGTGTTAAATCCCAACTCTGTGTCTTCCTTCAAGCAAGACTTCATTTCAGGTAAACACAGTCAATTTTCAGCTCAAACATATCTACATCGTTCACAAGCTCACACGTTTATTGCTCTTAACTGCAAAGCATTGTATGATGGAGGACCTGTGGTTTGTATCAGTTTCAGAAGCAGATTTGAACTAGATATGGTCTGCAGGTGTAGGAAACACAGTTCTTTGTTTCTGAGCACACTCAGGTTTCGTGCTGCATTAGCGACCCTAGAAATCAAGAGCGTGCTTCTTTCCCTAAGGCAGAGTGTGTTCCATGAATGAGAACTGTGCTGTGTGTTTCCATTCAGAAATGGAGTTAAATCCCAGTCTCTGTGTCTTCCGACAAGCAAGACTTCGTTTCAGGTAAACACAGTCACTTTTCAGTCCAAACGTATCTACATCGTTCATGAAGCTCAAACGTTTCTCGCTCTTAACTGTAAAGCATTGGATGTTAGAGGACCTGTGGTTTATATCACTTTCAAAAGCAGAGTTGAACTAGATATGTTTCGCATGTGTAGGAAACACACTTCACTTGTTCTTAGCACACGCACATTTCCGGCCGTATTAGAGAGTCTAGAAAGCAAGAGCGTGCTTCTTTCTCTAAGAGAGAGTGTGTTCCCTGGAGGAGGACAGTGCTCAGTGTTTCCCTTCAGAAATGGAGTTAAATCCCAGGAACTGTGTCTTCCTACAAGCAAAAATTCGTTTCAGTTAAACACACTCACTTTTCAGCTCGAACGAAGCTACATTGTTCACGAAGCTCACACGTTTCTGGTTCTTAACTGAAAGGCATTGGATGATAGAGGACCTGTGGTTTGTATCAGTGTCAGAATCATAGTTGAACTATATATGGTCCGAATGTTTCGGAAACACAGTTCTTTTGTTCTGAGCACACTCACATTTCCTGCTGTATTAGAGACTCTAGAAAGCAAGAGCCTGCAGCTTGCTCTAAAACAGAGTATGTTTCATTAATGAGAACTGTGCTGTGTGTTTTGCTTCAGATATGGAGTTAAATCCCAGTCTCTTGTCTTCCAACCATCAAGACTTCTTTTCATGTAAACGCAGTCACTTTTCAGCATAAACAAGCTACATCATTCAAGAAGCTTACCTGTTTCTGGCTCTTCACTGAAAATCATTGGATGTTAAAGGCCCTGTTGTTTGTATCAGTTTCAGAAGCATAGTTGAACTAGATATGGTCCGAATGTGTAGGACACATACTTCTTTTGTTCTTAGCACACTCACTTTTCCTGCCGTCTTAGAGATTCTAGAATGCATGAGCATGCTTATTGCTCTAAAGCAGAGTGTGTTCCATGGATGAGAACTGTGCTGTGTGTTTCCCTTCAGAAGTGGAGTTAAATACCAGTCTCTGTGTCTTCCTACAAGCAAGACTTCGTTTCAGGTAAACACAGTCACTTTTCAGCTCAAACGAGGCTACATCATTCACGAAGCTCACACGTTTCTGGATCTTAAATGAAAGGCATTGGATGATAGAGGACCTGTGGTTTGTATCAGTTTCAGAAGCAGAGTTGAACTAGATATGGTGTGCATGTGTAGGACACACACTTCATTTGTTCTTTGAACACTCACGTTTCCAGCTGTACTACAGACTCTAGAAAGCAAGAGCATGCTTCTTGCTCTAAAGCAGAGTTGTTACATGGATGAGAACTGTGCTGTTTGTTTCCCTTCAGAAATGGTGTTAAATACCAACTCTGTGTCTTCCTTCAAGCAAGACTTCATTTCAGGTAAACACAGTCACTTTTCAGCTCAAACGTATCAACATCGTTCACGGGCTCACACTCTTCTCACTCTTAACTGCATAGCATTGGAAGATGGACGACCTGTGGTTTGTATCAGTTTAAGAAGCAGAGTTGAACTAGATAGAGTCTGCATGTGTAGGAAACGCAGTTCTTTTGTTCTGAGCACACTCAAGTTTGCTGCTGTATTGGAGACCCTAGAAAGCAAGAGTGTGCTTCTTTCTCTATAGCACAGTGTGTTCCATGGATGAGAACTGTGCTGTGTGTGTCCCTTCAGAAATGAAGTTAAATCCTAGGCTCTGTGTCTTCCTACAAGCAAGAATTCATTTCAGTTAAACAAACTCACTTTTCAGCTCGAACGAAGCTACATCTTCCATGAAGCTCACACGTTTCTGGTTCTTAACTGAAAGGCATTGGATGATAGAGGACCTGTGGTTTGTATCAGTGTCAGAATCATAGTTGAACTATATATGGTCCGAATGTTTCGGAAACACAGTTCTTTTGTTCTGAGCACACTCACATTTCCTGCTGTATTAGAGACTCTAGAAAGCAAGAGCGTGCAGCTTGCTCTAAAACAGAGTATGTTTCATTAATGAGAACTGTGCTGTGTGTTTTACTTCAGATATGAAGTTAAATCCCAGTCTCTTGTCTTCCTACCATCAAGACTTCTTTTCAGGTAAACGCAGTCACTTTTCAGCATAAACAAGCTACATCATTCACGAAGCTCACCTGTTTCTGGCTCTTCACTGAAAATCATTGGATGTTAAAGGCCCTGTTGTTTGTATCAGTTTCAGAAGCATAGTTGAACTAGATATGGTCCGAATGTGTAGGACACATACTTCTTTTTTTCTTAGCACACTCACGTTTCCTGCCGTCTTAGAGATTCTAGAATGCATGAGCATGCTTATTGCTCTAAAGCAGAGTGTGTTCCATGGATGAGAACTGTGCTGTGTGTTTCCCTTCAGAAGTGGAGTTAAATACCAGTCTCTGTGTCTTCCTACAAGCAAGACTTCTTTTCTGTTAAACACAGTCTCTTTTCAGCATAAACAAGCTACATCATTCACAAAGCTCACCTGTTTCTGGCTCTTAACTGAACATCATTGGATATTAGAGGCCCTGTGGTTTGTATCAGTTTCAGAAGCAGATTTGAACTAGATATGGTCTGCAGGTGTAGGAAACACAGTTCTTTGTTTCTGAGCACACTCAGGTTTCGTGCTGTAGTAGAGACCCTAGAAATCAAGAGCGTGCTTCTTTCCCTAAGGCAGAGTGTGTTCCATGAATGAGAACTGTGCTGTGTTTTTCCCTTCAGAAATGGAGTTAAATCCCAGTCTCTGTGTCTTCCGACAAGCAAGACTTCGTTTCAGGTAAACACAGTCACTTTTCAGCTCAAATGTATCTACATCGTTCACGAAGCTCAAACGTCTCTCGCTCTTAGCTGTAAAGCATTGGATGTTAGAGGACCTGTGGTTTGTATCACTTTCAAAAGCAGAGTTGAACTAGATATGGTTCGCATGTGTAGGAAACACACTTCATTTGTTCTTAGCACACGCACGTTTCCGGCCGTATTAGAGACTCTAGAAAGCAAGAGCGTGCTTCTTTCTCTAAGAGAGAGTGTGTTCCCTGGAGGATGACAGTGCTCGGTGTTTCCCTTCAGAAATGGAGTTAAATCCCACGAACTGTGTCTTCCTACAAGCAAGAATTCGTTTCATTTAAACACACTCACTTTTCAGCTCATACGAAGCTGCATCGTTGACGAGCTCACACGTTTCTTGCTCTTAACTGAAAAGCATTGGAAGATAGAGGACCTGTGGTTTGAATCAGTTTCAGAATCATAGTTGAACTACACATGGTCCGAATGTTTCAGAAACACAGTTCATTTGTTCTGAGCACACTCACAATTTCTGCTGTATTAGAGAATCTAGAAAGCAAGAGCATGCAGCTTGCTCTAAAACAGAGTATGTTTCTTGAATGAGAACTGTGCTGTGTGTTTTGCTTCAGAAATGGAGTTAAATCCCAGTTTCTGTGTCTTCCTACCATCAAGACTTCTTTTCAGGTAAACGCAGTCACTTTTCAGCATAAACAAGCTACATCATTCAAGAAGCTCACCTGTTTCTGGCTCTTAACTGAAAATCATTTTATGTTAGAGGCCCTGTGGTTTGTATCAGTTTCACAAGCATAGTTGAACTAGATATGGTCCGAATGTGTAGGACACATTCTTCTTTTGTTCTTGGCACACTCACTTTTCCTGCCGTCTTAGAGACTCTAGAATGCATGAGCATGCTTATTGCTCTAAAGCAGAGTGTGTTCCATGGATGAGAACTGTGCTGTGTGTTTCCCTTCAGAAGTGGAGTTAAATACCAGTCTCTGTGTCTTCCTACAAGCAAGACTTCATTTCAGGTAAACACAGTCACTTTTCAGCTCAAACGAAGCTACATCATTCACGAAACTCACACGTTTCTGGCTCTTAAATGAAAGGCATTGGATGATAGAGGACCTGCGTTTTGTATCAGTTTCAGAAGCAGAGTTGAACTAGATATGGTGAGCATGTGTAGGACACACACTGCATTTGTTCTTAGCACACTCACGTTTCCAGCTGCATTACAGACTCTAGAAAGCAAGAGCATGCTTCTTGCTCTAAAGCAGAGTTGTTAGATGGATGACAACTGTGCTGTTTGTTTCCCCTCAGAAATGGTGTTAAATCCCAACTCTGTGTCTTCCTTCAAGCAAGACTTCATTTCAGGTAAACACAGTCACTTTTCAGCTCAAACATATCTACATCGTTCACGAGCTCACACGTTTATCGCTCTTAACTGCAAAGCATTGTATGATGGAGGACCTGTGGTTTGTATCAGTTTCAGAAGCAGATTTGAACTAGATATGGTCTGCAGGTGTAGGAAACACAGTTCTTTGTTTCTGAGCACACTCAGGTTTCGTGCTGTAGTAGAGACCCTAGAAATCAAGAGCGTGCTTCTTTCCCTAAGGCAGAGTGTGTTCCATGAATGAGAACTGTGCTGTGTGTTTCCCTTCACAAATGGAGTTAAATCCCAGTCTCTGTGTCTTCCGACAAGCAAGACTTCGTTTCAGGTAAACACAGTCACTTTTCAGCTCAAACGTATCTACATCGTTCACGAAGCTCAAACCTTTCTCGCTCTTAACTGTAAAGCATTGGATGTTAGAGGACCTGTGGTTTGTATCACTTTCAAAAGCAGAGTTGAACTAGATATGGTTCGCATGTGTAGGAAACACACTTCATTTGTTCTTAGCACACGCACGTTTCCGGCCGTAATAGAGACTCTAGAAAGCAAGAGCGTGCTTCTTTCTCTAAGAGAGAGTGTGTTCCCTGGAGGAGAACAGTGCTCGGTGTTTCCCTTCAGAAATGGAGTTAAATCCCAGGAACTGTGTCTTCCTACAAGCAAGAATTCGTTTCAGTTAAACACACTCACTTTTCAGATCAAACCAATCTACATTGTTCACGAAGCTCACACGTTTCTGGTTCTTAACTGAAAGGCATTGGATGATAGAGGACGTGTGGTTTGTATCAGTTTCAGAATCATAGTTGAACTATATATGGTCTGAATGTTTTGGAAACACAGAACATTTGTTCTGAGCACACTCACATTTCCTGCTGTATTAGAGACTCTAGAAAGCAAGATCGTGCAGCTTGCTCTAAAACAGAGTATGTTTCATTAATGAGAACTGTGCTGTGTGTTTTGCTTCAGAAATGGAGTTAAATCCCAGTCTCTAGTCTTCCTACCATCAAGACTTCTTTTCTGGTAAATGCAGTCTCTATTCAGCATAAACAAGCTACATCATTCACAAAGCTCACCTTTTTCTGGCTCTTAACTGAACATCATTGGATATTAGAGGCCCTGTGGTTTGTATCAGTTTCAGAAGCATAGTTGAACTAGATATGGTCCGAATGTGTAGGACACACACTTCTTTTGTTCTTAGCACACTCACGTTTCCTCCTATAATAGAGACTCTAGAAAGCAAGAGCATGCTTCTTGCTCTAAAGCAGAGTGTGTTACATGGATGACAACTGTGCTGTTTGTTTCCCTTCAGAAATGGTGTTAAATCCCATTCTGTGTGTCTTCCTTAAAGCAAGACTTCATTTCAGTTAAACACAGTCACTTTTCAGCTCAAAGGTATTTACGTCGTTCACGAGCTCACACGTTTCTCACTCTTAACTGCAAAGCATTGGATGATGGACGACCTGTGGTTTGTATCAGATTGAGAAGCTGATTTGAACTAGATATGGTCTGCATGTGTAGGAAACACAGTTCTTTGTTTCTGAGCACACTCATATTTGCTGCTGTATTAGAGACCCTAGAAACAAGAGCGTGCTTCTTTCTCTAAAGCAGAGTGTGCTCCATGGATGAGAACTGTGCTGTGTGTTTTCCTTCAGAAATGAAGTTAAATCCCAGGCTCTGTGTCTTCCTACAAAGAAAACTTCGTTTCAGGGAAACGCAGTCTATTTTTAGCTCAAACAAACCTACATCGTTCACGAAGCTCACACGTTTCACGCTCTTAACTGAAAAGCATTGGATGTTAGAGGACCTAAGGTTTGTATAAGTTTCAGAAGCAGAGTTGAACTAGACAAGGTCCGTATTTGTATGACACACACTTCATTTGTTCTTAGCACATGCAGGTTTCCGGCCGTATTAGAGACTCTAGAAAGCAAGAGCGTGCTTCTTTCACTAAGGCAGAGTGTGTTCCATGGATGAGAACAGTGCTGTGTGTTTCCCTTCAGAAATGAAGTTAAATCCCTGGCACTGTGTCTTCCTACAAGCACGAATTCGTTTCAGTTAAACACACTCTCTTTTGAGCTTGAACGAAGCTACATCGTTCACGAAGCTCTCATGATTCTGGTTCTTAACTGAAAGGCATTGCATGATAGGTGACCTGTGGTTTGTATCAGTTTCAGAAGCAGAGTTGAACTAGATATAGTCTGCATGTGTAGGAAACACAGTTCTTTTGTTCTGAGCACACTCAAGTTTGCTGCTGTATTAGAGACCCTAGAATGCAAGAGCGTGCTTCTTTCTCTAAAAAAGAATGTGTTCCATGGATGAGAACTGTGCGGTGTGTTTCCCTTAAGAATTGAAGTTAAATCCCAGGATCTGGGTCTTCCTACAAACAAGAATTCGTTTCTGTTAAACACACTCACTTTTCAGCTCGAACGAAGCTACATCATTCACGAAGCTACACGTTTCTGGTTCTTAACCGAAAGGCATTGGATGATGGAGGACCTGAGGTTTGTATCAGTTTAAGAAGCAGAGTTGAACTAGATATAGTCTGTATGTGTGGGAAACACAGTTCTTTGGTTCTGAGCACACTAAGGTTTCCTGCTGTATTAGAGACACTAGAAAAAAGAGCGTGCTTCTTTCTCTAAAGCAGAGTGTGTTCCAAAGGTGAGAACTGTGCTGTGTGTTTCCCTTAAGAAATGAAGTTAAATCCCAGGCTCTGTGTCTTCCTACACTCAAGACTTCGTTTTAGGTAAACGCAGTCACTTTTTAGCTCAAACGAAGCTACATCGTTCACGAAGCTCACACGTTTCTAGTTCTTAATTTAAAGGGATTGGATGATAGAGTACCTCTGGTTTGTATCAGTTTCAGAACAGAGTTGAACTAGATATGGTGCGAATGTTTCAGAAACACAGTTAATTTGTTCTGAGCAAACTCATATTTCCTGCTCTATTAGTGATTCTAGAAAGCAAGAGCGTGCTGCTTGCTTTAAAACAGAGTATGTTTCATGAATGAGAACTGTGCTGTGGGTTTCCCTTCTGAAATGGAGTTAAATTCCAGGCTCTGTGTCTTCCTACAAGCAAGAATTTCTTTTCAGGTAATTGTAGTCACTTCTCAGCTCAAAGGATCTGCATGGTTCACAAAGCTCACACATTTCTCTTCTTAACTGACAATCATTGGATGTTACATGACATGTTGTTTGTATCAGTTTCAGTACCAGAGTTGGATGATATATGTTCCTTATGTGTAGGAAAAATAGTTCTATTGTTCTGAGCACACTCACGTTTCCTGCTGTATTAGAGACTCTAATAATCAAGAGCTTGGTTCTTGCTCTAAAGCAGAGTGTTTTTCATGGATGAGAACTGTGCTGTGTGTTTCCCTTCAGAAATGGAGTTAAATGCCAGGCTCTCTGTCTTCCTACAAGCAAATCTTCGTTTCCGGTCAGGGTAGTCACTTTTAAGGTCAAAGGACCTGCATGGTTCACGAAGCTCACACGTTTCTCGCTCTTAATTGAAATGCATTGGATTTTAGAGGACCTGTGGTTTTTATCAGTTTCAGAAGCAGAGTTGAACTAGATATGGTCTGAATATGTAGGAAACAGAGTTCTTTAGTTCTGAGCACACTCATGTTTCCTTCACATTTAGAGAGTCAAGAAAGCATGAGAATGCTTCTTGCTCTAAAACAGAGTGTGTTTCATGGATGAGAACTGTGCTGTGTGTTTCCCTTCATTAATGGAGTTCAATCCCAGGCTCTGTGTCTTCCTACAAGCAAGACTACACTTCAGGTGAACTCAGTCACTTTTCAGCTCTAAAGACCTATATCGTTCACGAAGCTCACACATTCTCTTCTTAACTGACAAGCATTGGGTGTTAGAGGACCTGTGATTTGTATCAGTTTCAGAAGCAGAGTTGACCTAGATATGGTCTGTATGTGTAGGAAACACCATTCTTTGTTCTGAGTACACTCACGTTTCCTGTTGTATAAGAGAATCTAGAAAGCAAGAGCCACTTCTTGCTCTAAAGCAGAGTGTGTTTCATGGATGAGAACTGTGCTGTGTGTTTCCCTTCAGAAATGGAGTTCAATCCCAAGCTCTGTGTCTTCCTACATGCAAGAAATCATTTCAGATAAACACAGTCAATTTATAGCTCAAATGAAACTACATCGTTCACGAAGCTCACACGTTTGTCACTCTTAATTGAAAAGCATTGGATGTTAGAGGACCTGTGGTTTTTATCAGTTTCCGAAGCAGAGTTGAACTAGATATGTTCTGTATGTTTAGGAAACACCATTCTTTTGTTCTGAACACACTCAACTTTCCTGCAGTTTTAGAGATTCTAGGAAGCAAGAGCTTGGTTCTTGCTCTAAAGCAGAGTGTTTTTCATGGATGAAAACTGTGCTCCGTGTTTCCCTTCAGAAATGGAGTTATTTCCCAGGCTCTGTGTCTTCCTACAAGGAAGAATTCGTTTCATGTAAATGCAATCACTTTTCAGCTCAAAGGAAGCTACATAGTTCACGCAGCTCCCACGTTTGACGCTCTTAAATGAAAAGTATTGGTTGTTAGAGGACCTTTGGTTTTTATCAGTTTCAGAAGCAGAGTTGAACTAGATATGTTCCGTATGTGTAGAAATACCGTTCTTTTTTTCTGAGCACACTCATGTTTCCTGCTATATTAGAGACACTAGAAAGCAATAGCTTGGTTCTTGCTCTAAAGCAGAGTGTTTTTCATGGATGAGAACTGTGCTGTGTGTTTCCTGTCAGATATCGAGTTCAATCCCAGTCTCTGTGTCTTCCTACATGCAAGGATTCATTTCAAGTAAACACAGTCATTTTTCGGCTCAAAGGACCTGCATCTTTCACGAAGCTCACACATTTCTCTTCTTAACTGACAAGCAGAGGATGTTAGACGACCTATGCTTTATTTCAGTATCAGAAGCAGAGTTGAATTAGATATGGTCTGTATTTGTAGGAAACACAGTTCTTTTTTTCTGATCACACTCACGTTTCCAGCTGTATTAGAGACACTGGAAAGCAAGAGCTTGCTTCTTGCTCTAAAGCTGAGAGTTTTTCATGGATGAGAACTGTGCTGTATGTTTCCCTTCAGAAATGGAGTTAAATCCCAGGCTCTGTGTCTTCCTACAAGCAAGAATTCGTTTCAGGTAAAAGCAGTCACTTTTCAGCTCAAAGGAAGCTACATCATTCACGCAGCTCACACGTTTGTCGGTCTTAACTCAAAAGCATTGGAGGTTAGAGGACCTGTGGTTTGCATCAGTTTCAGAAGCAGAGATGAACTTGATATGGTTCGAATGTGTAGGAAATACAGTTCTTTTGTTCTTTGCACACCCATGTTTCCTGATGTATTACAGACACTGGAAAGCAAGAGAGTGGTTCTTGCTATAAAGAAGTGTGTGTATCATGGATGAGAATGGTGCTGTGTGTTTCCCTTCAGAAATGGAGTTAAATCCCAGGTTCTGTGTCTTCCTACAAGCAAGAATTGTTTTCATGTAAACGCAGTCCCTTTCAGGGTCAAAGAAAGCTACATCGTTCACGCAGCTCACACATTTCTCTTCTTAACTGACAAGCTTTGGATGTTAGAGGACCCGTGGTTTGTTTAAGTTTCAGAAGCCGAGTTGAGCTAGATATGGGCCATATATGTAGGAAACACAGTTCTTTTGTTCTGAGCACACTCAGGTTTCCTGCTGCATTAGAGACTCTAGAATGCAACAGCGTGCTTCTTTCTCTTTAGCAGATTGTGTTCCATGGATGAGAACTGTGCTGTGTGTTTTCCTTCAGAAATGGAGTTAAATCCCAGGCTCTGTTTCTTCCTAGAAGCAATAATTCGTTTCATGTAAATGCAGTCACTTTTCAGCTCGAAGGACCTACATCATTCATGAAGCTCACATGTTTGTCGCTCTTAATTGAAAAGCATTGGCTGTTAGAGGACCTGTGGTTTTTCTCATATCCAGAAGTAGAGTTGAACTAGATATGGTCCTTATGTGTGGGAAACACAGTTCTTTTTTTCTGAGCACACTCAGGTTTCCTGCTGTATTAGAGACCCTAGAAAGCAAGAGCGTGCTTCTTTCTCTAAAGCAGAGTGTGTTCCATGGTTGAGAATGGTGCTGTGTGTATCCCTTCAGAAATAGTGTTAAATCCCAGGCTCTGTGTCTTCCTACAATCAAGACTTCGTTTCAGTAAACGCAGTCACTTTTCAGCTCAATCAAAGCTACATCGTTCACGAAGCTCACACGTTTCTAGTTGTGAATAGAAAGGGATTGGATGATAGAGGACCTGTGGATTGTTTCAGTTTCAGAATCATAGTTGAACTATATATGGTCTGAATGTTTCAGAAACACAGTTCTTTTCTTCTGAGCACACTCACATATCCTGTTGTTTTAGAGACTCTAGAAAGCAAGAGCGTGCAGCTTGCTCTAAAACAGAGTATGTTTCATTAATGAGAACTGTGCTGTGTGTTTTGCTTCAGAAATGGAGTTAAATCCCAGTCTCTTGTCTTCCTACCATCAAGACTTCTTTTAAGGTAAACACAGTCACTTTTCAGCATAAACAAGCTACATCATTCATGAAGCTCACCTGTTTCTGGCTCTTCACTGAAAATCATTGGATGTTAAAGGCCCTGTTGTTTGTATCAGTTTCAGAAGCATAGTTGAACTAGATATGGTCCGAATGTGTAGGACATATACTTCTTTTGTTCTTAGCACACTCACGATTCCTGCCGTCTTAGAGACTCTTGAATGCATGAGCATGCTTATTGCTCTAAAGCAGAGTGTGTTCCATGGATGAGAACTGTGCTGTGTGTTCCCCTTCAGAAGTGGAGTTAAATACCAGTCTCTGTGTCTTCCTACAAGCAAGACTTCGTTTCAGGTAAACACAGTCACTTTTCAGCTCAAATGAAGCTACATCATTCACGAAGCTCACACGTTTCTGGCTCTTAAATGAAAGGCATTGGATGATAGAGGACCTGCGGTTTGTATCAGTTTCAGAAGCAGAGTTGAACTAGATATGGTGCGCATGTGTAGGACACACACTTCATTTGTTCTTAGCACACTCACGTTTCCAGCTGTACTACAGACTCTAGAAAGCAAGAGCATGCTTCTTGCTCTAAAGCAGAGTTGTTACATGGATGAGAACTGTGCTGTTTGTTTCCCTTCAGAAATGGTGTTAAATCCCAACTCTGTTTCTTCCTTCAAGCAAGACTTCATTTCAGGTAAACACAGTCACTTTTCAGCTCAAACGTATCTACATCGTTCACGATCTCACACTTTTCTCACTCTTAACTGCAAAGCATTGGATGATGGACGACCTGTGGTTTGTATCAGTTTAAGAATCAGAGTTGAACTAGATAGAGTCTGCATGTGTAGGAAACACAGTCCTTTTGTTCTGAGCACACTCAAGTTTGCTGCTGTATTGGAGACCCTAGAAAGCAAGAGCGTGCTTCTTTCTCTAAAGCACAGTGTGTTCCATGGATGAGAACTCTGCTGTGTGTGTCCTTTCAGAAAGGAAGTTAAATCCTAGGCTCTGTGTCTTCCTACAAGCAAGAATTCATTTAAGTTAAACACACTCACTTTTCAGCTCGAACGAAGCTACATCTTCCATGAAGCTCACATGTTTCTCGCTCTTAACTGAAAAGCATTGGATGACAGAGGACCTGTGGTTTGTATCAGTTTCAGCATCATAGTTGAACTAGATACGGTCCGAATGTTTCAGAAACACAGCTCATTTTTTCTCAGCACACTCACATTTCCTGCTGTATTAGAGACTCTTGAAAGCAAGAGCGTGCAGCTTGCTCTAAAACAGAGTATGTTTCATTAATGAGAACTGTGCTGTGTGTTTTGCTTCAGATATGGAGTTAAATCCCAGTCTCTTGTCTTCCTACCATCAAGACTTCTTTTCAGATAAACGCAGTCACTTTTCAGCATAAACAAGCTACATCATTCATGAAGCTCACCTGTTTCTGGCTCTTAACTGAAAATCATTGGATATTAGAGGCCCTGTGGTTTGTATCAGTTTCAGAAGCATAGTTGAACTAAATATGGTCCAAATGTGTAGGACACACACTTCTTTTGTTCTTAGCACACACACGTTTCCTACTATAATAGAGACTCTAGAAAGCAAGAGCATGCTTCTTGCTCTAAAGCAGAGTGTGTTACATGGATGAGAACTGTGCTGTTTGTTTCCCTTCAGAAATGGTGTTAAATACCATTCTGTGGGTCTTCCTTCAAGCAAGACTTCGTTTCAGGTAAACACAGTCACTTTTCAGCTCAAAGGTATCTACATCGTTCACGAGCTCACACGTTTCTCACTCTTAACTGCAAAGCATTGGATGATGTACGAACTGTGGTTTGTATCAGTTTCAGAAGCTGATTTGAACTAGATATGGTCTGCATGTGTAGGAAACACAGTTCTTTGTTTCTGAGCACACGCAGGTTTCCTGCTGTATTAGAGACCCTCGAAAGTAAGAGCGTGCTTCTTTCTCTAAAGCAGCGTGTGTTCCATGGATTAGAACTGTGCTGTGTGTTTTCCTCCAGAAATGAAGTTAAATCCCAGGCTCTGTGCCTTCCTACAAACAAGACTTCGTTTCAGGTAAAAGCAGTCAATTTTTAGCTCAAACAAACCTACATCGTTCACGAAGCTCACACGTTTCACGCTCTTAACTGAAAAGCATTGGATGTTAGAGGACCTAAGGTTTGTATAAGTTGCAGGAGCAGAGTTGAACTAGATAAGGTCCGTATTTGTAGGACACACACTTCATTTGTTCTTAGCACACGCAGGTTTCCTGCCATATTAGAGACTCTAGAAAGCAAGAGTGTGCTTCTTTCACTAAGGCAGAGTGTGATCCATGGATGAGAACAGTGTTGTGTGTTTCCCTTCAGAAATGAAGTTAAATCCCTGACACTGTGTCTTCCTACAAGCAAGAATTCGTTTCAGTTAAACAAACTTACTTTTCAGCTTGAACGAAGATACATCGTTCACGAAGCGCACACGTTTCTAGTTCGTAACTGAAAGGCATTGGATGATAGGTGACCTATGGTTTGTATCAGTTTCAGAAACAGAATTGAACTAGATACGGTTGGAATGTTTCAGAAACACAGTTCATTTTTTCTCAGCACACACACATTTCCTGCTCTATTTGTGACTCTAGAAAGCAAGAGCGTGCTTCTTTCTCTAGGTAGAGTCTGTGCCATAGATGAGAACTGGGCTGTGTGTTTCCCTTAAGAAATGAAGTTAAATCCCAGGCTCTGTGTCTTCCTACAAGCAAGACTTCTTTTTAGGTAAACGCTCTCACTTTTCAGCTGAAAAGAAGCTACATCGTTCACGAAGCTCACACGTTTCTGTTTCTTAAATGAAAGGCTTTGGATGATAGAGGACCTGTGGTTTCTATCAGTTTCAGAAGCAGAGTTGAACTAGATATAGTCTGCATGTGTAGGAAACACAGTTCTTTTATTCTGAGCACACTCACGTTTGCTGCTGTATTAGAGACCCTAGAAAGCAAGAGCATGCTTCTTTCTCTAAAGCAGAGTGTGTTCCATGGTTGAGAATGGTGCTGTGTGTATCCCTTCAGAAATAGTGTTAAATCCCAGGCTCTGTGTCTTCCTACAATCAAGACTTCGTTTCAGTAAACGCAGTCACTTTTCAGCTCAATCAAAGCTACATCGTTCACGAAGCTCACACGTTTCTAGTTGTGAATAGAAAGGGATTGGATGATAGAGGACCTGTGGATTGTTTCAGTTTCAGAATCATAGTTGAACTATATATGGTCTGAATGTTTCAGAAACACAGTTCTTTTCTTCTGAGCACACTCACATATCCTGCTGTTTTAGAGACTCTAGAAAGCAAGAGCGTGCAGCTTGCTCTAAAACAGAGTATGTTTCATTAATGAGAACTGTGCTGTGTGTTTTGCTTCAGAAATGGAGTTAAATCCCAGTCTCTTGTCTTCCTACCATCAAGACTTCTTTTAAGGTAAACACAGTCACTTTTCAGCATAAACAAGCTACATCATTCATGAAGCTCACCTGTTTCTGGCTCTTCACTGAAAATCATTGGATGTTAAAGGCCCTGTTGTTTGTATCAGTTTCAGAAGCATAGTTGAACTAGATATGGTCCGAATGTGTAGGACATATACTTCTTTTGTTCTTAGCACACTCACGATTCCTGCCGTCTTAGAGACTCTTGAATGCATGAGCATGCTTATTGCTCTAAAGCAGAGTGTGTTCCATGGATGAGAACTGTGCTGTGTGTTCCCCTTCAGAAGTGGAGTTAAATACCAGTCTCTGTGTCTTCTTACAAGCAAGACTTCGTTTCAGGTAAACACAGTCACTTTTCAGCTCAAACGAAGCTACATCATTCACGAAGCTCACACGTTTCTGGCTCTTAAATGAAAGGCATTGGATGATAGAGGACCTGCGGTTTGTATCAGTTTCAGAAGCAGAGTTGAACTAGATATGGTGCGCATGTGTAGGACACACACTTCATTTGTTCTTAGTACACTCACGTTTCCAGCTGTACTACAGACTCTAGAAAGCAAGAGCATGCTTCTTGCTCTAAAGCAGAGTTGTTACATGGATGAGAACTGTGCTGTTTGTTTCCCTTCAGAAATGGTGTTAAATCCCAACTCTGTTTCTTCCTTCAAGCAAGACTTCATTTCAGGTAAACACAGTCACTTTTCAGCTCAAACGTATCTACATCGTTCACGATCTCACACTTTTCTCACTCTTAACTGCAAAGCATTGGATGATGGACGACCTGTGGTTTGTATCAGTTTAAGAATCAGAGTTGAACTAGATAGAGTCTGCATGTGTAGGAAACACAGTCCTTTTGTTCTGAGCACACTCAAGTTTGCTGCTGTATTGGAGACCCTAGAAAGCAAGAGCGTGCTTCTTTCTCTAAAGCACAGTGTGTTCCATGGATGAGAACTCTGCTGTGTGTGTCCTTTCAGAAAGGAAGTTAAATCCTAGGCTCTGTGTCTTCCTACAAGCAAGAATTCATTTAAGTTAAACACACTCACTTTTCAGCTCGAACGAAGCTACATCTTCCATGAAGCTCACACGTTTCTCGCTCTTAACTGAAAAGCATTGGATGACAGAGGACCTGTGGTTTGTATCAGTTTCAGCATCATAGTTGAACTAGATACGGTCCGAATGTTTCAGAAACACAGCTCATTTTTTCTCAGCACACTCACATTTCCTGCTGTATTAGAGACTCTTGAAAGCAAGAGCGTGCAGCTTGCTCTAAAACAGAGTATGTTTCATTAATGAGAACTGTGCTGTGTGTTTTGCTTCAGATATGGAGTTAAATCCCAGTCTCTTGTCTTCCTACCATCAAGACTTCTTTTCAGATAAACGCAGTCACTTTTCAGCATAAACAAGCTACATCATTCATGAAGCTCACCTGTTTCTGGCTCTTAACTGAAAATCATTGGATATTAGAGGCCCTGTGGTTTGTATCAGTTTCAGAAGCATAGTTGAACTAAATATGGTCCAAATGTGTAGGACACACACTTCTTTTGTTCTTAGCACACACACGTTTCCTACTATAATAGAGACTCTAGAAAGCAAGAGCATGCTTCTTGCTCTAAAGCAGAGTGTGTTACATGGATGAGAACTGTGCTGTTTGTTTCCCTTCAGAAATGGTGTTAAATACCATTCTGTGGGTCTTCCTTCAAGCAAGACTTCGTTTCAGGTAAACACAGTCACTTTTCAGCTCAAAGGTATCTACATCGTTCACGAGCTCACACGTTTCTCACTCTTAACTGCAAAGCATTGGATGATGTACGAACTGTGGTTTGTATCAGTTTCAGAAGCTGATTTGAACTAGATATGGTCTGCATGTGTAGGAAACACAGTTCTTTGTTTCTGAGCACATGCAGGTTTCCTGCTGTATTAGAGACCCTCGAAAGTAAGAGCGTGCTTCTTTCTCTAAAGCAGCGTGTGTTCCATGGATTAGAACTGTGCTGTGTGTTTTCCTCCAGAAAAGAAGTTAAATCCCAGGCTCTGTGCCTTCCTACAAACAAGACTTCGTTTCAGGTAAAAGCAGTCAATTTTTAGCTCAAACAAACCTACATCGTTCACGAAGCTCACACGTTTCACGCTCTTAACTGAAAAGCATTGGATGTTAGAGGACCTAAGGTTTGTATAAGTTGCAGGAGCAGAGTTGAACTAGATAAGGTCCGTATTTGTAGGACACACACTTCATTTGTTCTTAGCACACGCAGGTTTCCTGCCATATTAGAGACTCTAGAAAGCAAGAGTGTGCTTCTTTCACTAAGGCAGAGTGTGATCCATGGATGAGAACAGTGTTGTGTGTTTCCCTTCAGAAATGAAGTTAAATCCCTGACACTGTGTCTTCCTACAAGCAAGAATTCGTTTCAGTTAAACAAACTTACTTTTCAGCTTGAACGAAGATACATCGTTCACGAAGCGCACACGTTTCTAGTTCGTAACTGAAAGGCATTGGATGATAGGTGACCTATGGTTTGTATCAGTTTCAGAAACAGAATTGAACTAGATACGGTCGGAATGTTTCAGAAACACAGTTCATTTTTTCTCAGCACACACACATTTCCTGCTCTATTTGTGACTCTAGAAAGCAAGAGCGTGCTTCTTTCTCTAGGTAGAGTCTGTGCCATAGATGAGAACTGGGCTGTGTGTTTCCCTTAAGAAATGAAGTTAAATCCCAGGCTCTGTGTCTTCCTACAAGCAAGACTTCTTTTTAGGTAAACGCTCTCACTTTTCAGCTGAAAAGAAGCTACATCGTTCACGAAGCTCACACGTTTCTGTTTCTTAAATGAAAGGCTTTGGATGATAGAGGACCTGTGGTTTCTATCAGTTTCAGAAGCAGAGTTGAACTAGATATAGTCTGCATGTGTAGGAAACACAGTTCTTTTATTCTGAGCACACTCACGTTTGCTGCTGTATTAGAGACCCTAGAATGCAAGAGCATGCTTCTTTCTCTAAAGCAGAATGTGTTCCATGGATGAGAACTGTGCTGTGTGTTTCCCTTAAGAATTGAAGTTAAATCCCAGCCTCTAGGTCTTCCTACAAACAAGAATTCATTTCAGTTACACACACTCACTTTTCAGCTCGAACGAAGCTACATCATTAATGAACCTACACGTATCTGGTTCTTAACCGAAAGGCATTGGATGATAGAGGACCTGTGGTTTGTATCAGTTTTAGAAGAAGAGTTGAACTAGATATAGTCTGTATGTGTGGGAAACACAGTTCTTTGGTTCTGAGCACACTCAGATTTCATGCTGTATTAGAGACCCTAGAAAGCAAGAGCGTGCTTCTTTCTCTAAAGCAGAGTGTGTTCCATGGGTGAGAACTGTGCTGTGTGTTTCCCTTAAGAAATGAAGTTAAATCCCAGGCTCTGTGTCTTCCTACACTCAAGACTTCAATTCAGGTAAATGCAGTCACTTTTCAGCTCAAACGAAGCTACATCGTTCACGAAGCTCACACGTTTCTAGTTCTTAATTTAAAGGGATTGGATGATAGAGTACCTCTGGTTTGTATCAGTTTCAGAACAGAATTGAACTAGATATGGTGGGAATGTTTCGGAAACACAGTTAATTTGTTCTGAGCAAACTCATATTTCCTGCTCTTTAGTGACTCTAGAAAGCAAGAGCGTGGTGCCTACTCTAAAACAGAATATGTTTCATGAATGAGAACTGTGCTGTGTGTTTCCCTTCAGAAATGGAGTTAAATCCCAGGCTCTGTGTCTTCCTCCAAGCAAGAATTCGTTTCAGGTAAACACAGTTACTTTTTAGCTCAAAGGGAGCTACATCATTTCAGCAGCTCAAACATTTCTCTTCTTAACTGACAATCATTGGATGTTACATGACCCATTGTTTTTATCAGTATCAGAACCAGAGTTGGACGATATATGTTCCTTATGTGTAGGAAACATAGTTCTATTGTTCTGAGCACACTCACGTTTCCTGCTGTATTAGAGAATCTAGAAAGCAAGAGCTTGGTTCTTGCGCTAAAGCAGAGTGTTTTTCATGGATGAAAACTGTGCTGTGTGTTTCCCTTCAAAAATGGAGTTAACTGCCAGGCTCTCTGTCTTCCTACAAGCAAATCTTCGTTTCCGGTCAGGGTAGTCACTTTTAAGGTCAAAAGACGTGCATGGTTCAAGAAGCTCACACGTTTCTGGCTCTTAATTGAAATGCATTGGATGTTAGAGGACCTGTGGATTTATCAGTTTCAGAAGCAGAGTTGAACTAGATATGGTCCGAATATGTAGGAAACAGAGTTCTTTAGGTCTGAGCACACTCATGTTTCCTTCACATTTAGAGAGTCAAGAAAGCATGAGCATGCTTCTTGCTCTAAAGCAGAGTGTGTTTCATGGATGAGAACTGTGCTGTGTGTTTCCCTTCATAAATGGAGTTCAATCCCAGGCTCTGTGTCTTCCTACAAGCAAGAAATCGTTTCAGGTTAGCACAGTCACTTTACAGCTCAAATGAAGCTGCATCGTTCACGAAGCTCTCACGTTTGTCGCTCTTAATTGAAAACCATTGGATGTTAGAGGACCTGTGGTTTGTATCAGTTTCTGAAGCAGATTTTACTAGATATGGTCCGGATGTGTAGGAATCTCAGTTCTTTTGTTCTGAGCACACTCAATTTTCCTTCTGTTTTATAGACTCTAGAAAGCAAGAGCTTGGTTCTTGCTCTAAAGCAGAGTGTGTTCCATGGATGAGAACTGTGTGGTGTGTTTCCCTTCAGAAATGGAGTTAACTGCCAGGCTCTCTGTCACCCTACAAGCAAATCTTCGTTTCCCGGTCAGGGTAGTCACTTTTAAGGTCAAAGGACCTGCATGGTTCACGAAGCTCACACGTTTCTCGCTCTTAATTGAAATGCATTGGATGTTAGAGGACCTGTGGTTTTCATCATTTTCAGAAGCAGAGTTGAACTAGATATTGTCTGAATATGTAGGAAACAGAGTTCTTTTGTTCTGAGCACACTCATGTTTCCTTCACATTTATAGAGTCAAGAAAGCATGAGCATTCTTCTTGCTCTAAAGCAGAGTGTGTTTCATGGATGAGAACTGTGCTGTGTGTTTCCATTTATAAATGGACTTCAATCCCAGCCTCTGTGTCTTCCTACAAGCAAGACTACATTTCAGGTAAACTCAGTCACTTTTCATCTCAAATGTAGCTACATCGTTCGCGAAGCTCACACGTTTTTTGTTCTTAACTGAAAAGTTTGGATGTTAGAGGATCTGTCGTTTGTATCAATTTCAGAAGCAGAGTTGAACTTCATATGGTCCCTATATTTAGGAAACACCATTGTTTTTTCCTGAGCGCACACACTTTTCCTGCTGTATTAGAGACTCCAGAAAGCAACAGCGTGCTTCTTGCTCTAAAGCACACTTTGATTTATGGAAGAGAACTGTGCTGTGTGTTTCTCTTCAGAAATGGAGTTAAGTCTCAGGCACTGTGTCTTCCTACAATCAAGACTTTGTTTCAGGTAAACACAATCACTTTTCAGCTCTAAAGACCTATATCCTTCACGAAGCTCACACATTTCTCTTCTTAACTGACAAGAATTGGGTGTTAGAGGACCTGTGATTTGTATCAGTTTCAGAAGCAGAGTTGACCTAGATATGGTCTGTATGTGTAGGAAACACCATTCTTTGTTTTGAGCACACTCACGTTTCCTGTTGTATAAGATAATCTAGAAAGCAAGAGCGTGCTTCTTGCTCTAAAGCAGAGTGTGTTTCCTGGATGAGAACTGTGCTGTGTGTTTCCCTTCAGAAATGGAGTTCAATCCCAAGCTCTGTGTCTTCCTACATGCAAGAAATCATTTCAGGTAAACACAGTCAATTTACAGCTCAAAAGAAACTACATCGTTCACGAAGCTCACATGTTTGTCGCTCTTAATTGAAAAGCATTGGATGTTAGAGGACCTGTGGTTTTTATCAGTTTCAGAAGCAGAGTTGAACTAGATATGCTCTGTATGTTTAGGAAACACCATTCTTTTGTTCTGAACACACTCACCTTTGCTGCACTTTTAGAGATTCTAGGAAGCAAGAGCTTGGTTATTGCTCTAAAGCAGAGTGTTTTTCATGGATGAGAACACTGCTCTGTGTTTCCATTCAGAAATGGAGTTATTTCCCAGGTTCTGTGTCTTCCTACAAGCAAGAATTCGTTTCATGTAAATGCAATCACTTTTCAGCTCAAAGGAAGCTACATAGTTCACGCAGCTCCCATGTTTGTCACTCTTAAATGAAGAGTATTGGTTGTTAGAGGACCTTTGGTTTTTATCAGTTTCAGAAGCAGAGTTGAACTAGATATGTTCTGTATGTGTAGAAATACCGTTCTTTTGTTCTGAGCACACTCATGTTTCCTGCTATATTAGAGACACTAGAAAGCAATAGCATGGTTCTTGCTCTAAAGCAGAGTGTTTTTCATGGATGAGAACTGTGCTGTGTGTTTCCTGTCAGAAATGGAGTGCAATCCCAGTCTCTGTGTCTTCCTGCATGCAAGGATTCATTTCAAGTAAACACAGTCACTTTTCAGCTCAAAGGACCTGCATCTTTCACGAAGCTCACACATTTCTCTTCTTAACTGACAAGCAGAGGATGTTAGATGACCTATGCTTTGTTTCAGTATCAGAAGCAGAGTTGAATTAGATATGGTCCGTATTTGTAGGAAACACAGTTCTTTTTTCTGATCACACTCATGTTTCCAGCTGTATTAGAGACACTGGAAAGCAAGAGCTTGCTTCTTGCTCTAAAGCAGAGTGTTTTTCATGGATGAGAAGTGTGCTTTGTGTTTCCCTTCAGAAATGGAGTTAAATCCCAGGCTCTGTGTCTTCCTACAAGCAAGAATTCGTTTCAGGTAAAAGCAGTCACTTTTCAGCTCAAAGGAAGCTACATCATTCACGCAGCTCACACGTTTGTCGGTCTTAACTCAAAAGCATTGGAGGTTAGAGGACCTGTGGTTTGCATCAGTTTCAGAAGCAGAGTTGAACTTGATATGGTTCGAATGTGTTGGAAATACAGTTCTTTTGTTCTTTGCACACCCACGTTTCCTGCTGTATTACAGACACTGGAAAGCAAGATCGCGGTTCTGGCTATAAAGAATTGTGTGTATCATGGATGAGAATGGTGCTGTGTGTTTACCTTCAGAAATGGAGTTAAATCAAAGGCTCTGTGTCTTCCTACAAGCAACAATTTTTTTCAGGTAGGGTAGTCACCTTTCAGCTCAAAGTACCAACATCTTTCTCAAAGCTCACACGTTTGTTGCTCTTAATTGAAATGCATTGGTTGTTAGAGGACCTATGGTTTTTATCAGTTTCAGAAGAAGATGTGAACTAGATATGGTCCGAATGTGTAGGAAACACAGTTCTTTTGTTCTGAGCACATTCATGTTTCCTTCTGATTTAGAGACTCTAGAAAGCAATAGCGTGCTTCTTCCTCTAAAGCAGAGTATGTTTCATGGTTGAGAACTGTGCTGTGTGTTTCCCTTCAGAAACGGAGTTAAATCCCAGGCTCTGTGTCTTCCTACAAGCAAATCTTCGTTTCCAGTAAGGGTAGTCAATTTTAAGGTCAAAGGACCTGCATCGCTCACGCAGATCACACATTTCATTTCTTAACTGACAAGCATTGGATGATAGAGGACCTGTGGTGTGTATCAGTTTCAGAAGCAGAGTTGAAATAGATGTGGTCTGTACTAGTAGTAAACACTGTTCTTTGTTCTGAGCACACTCATATTTCCTGCTGTATTAGAGACTCTAAAAAGTAAGAGCGTGCTTCTTGCTCTAAAGCAGAGGGTGTTTCATGGATGACAACTGTGCTGTGTGTTTCCCTTCAGAAATGGAGTTAATTCCCAGGCTCTGTTTCTTCCTAGAAGCAATAATTCGTTTCATGTAAACGCAGTCCCTTTTAGGATCAAAGGAAGCTATATCGTTCACGCAGCTCACACATATCTCTTCTTAACTGACAAGCTTTGGATGTTAGAGGACCCATGGTTTGTATCAGTTTCAGAAGCAGTGTTGAGCTAGATATGGGATGTATGTATAGGAAACATAGTTCTTTTGTTCTGATCACACTCACGTTTCCTGCTGTAGTAGAGACACTACAAAGCAAGATCTTATTTCTTGCTATAAAGCACAGTGTTTTTCATGGATGAGAACTGTGCTGTGTGTTTCCCTTCAGAAATGGAGTTAAATCCAAGGCTCTGTTTCTTCAAAGAAGCAATAATTCGTTTCATGTAAACGCAGTCACTTTTCAGCTCAAAGGACCTACATCGTTCACGAAGCTCACACGTTTGTCGCTCTTAATTGAAAAGCATTGGCTGTTAGAGGACCTGTGGTTTTTATCATATCCAGAAGTAGAGTTGAACTAGATATGGTCCTTATGTGTGGGAAACACAGTTCTTTTGTTCTGAGCACAATCACGTTTCCAGCTGTAATATAGATTATTGAAAGCATGAGCTTGGTTCTTGCTCTAAAGCAGAGTGTGTTTCATGTATGAGAACTGTGCTGTGTGTTTCCGTTCAGAAATGGAGTTCAATCCCAGGCTCTGTGTCTTCCTACAAGCAAAACATCCTTTCCGGTAAGGGTAGTCACTTTTAAGGTCAAAGGACCTGCATCGCTCACGCAGATCACACATTTCTCTTCTTAACTGACAAGCATTGGATGTTAGAGGACCTGTGGTTTGTATCAGTTTCAGAAGCAGAGTTGAAATAGATGTGGTCCGTACGTGTAGTAAACACCGTTCTTTGTTCTGAGCACAGTCATATTTCCTGCTGTAATAGAGACTCTAGAAAGTAAGAGCGTGCTTCTTGCTCTAAAGCAAAGGGTTTTTCATGGATGAGAACTGTGCTGTGAGTTTCCTTTCAGAAATGGAGTTAAATCCCAGGCTCTGTGTCTTCCTACAAGCAAGAATTCGTTTTAGGTAAACACAGTCACTTTTTAGCTCAAAGGGAGCTACATCGTTCACGCAGCTCACACATTTCTCTTCTTAACTGACAAACATTTGATGTTAGATGACCTGTTGTTTTTATCAGTTTCAGAACCAGAGTTGGACGATATATGGTCCTTATGTGTAGGAAACATAGTTCCATTGTTCTGAGCACACACACATTTCCTGCTGTATTAGATACTCTAGGAAGCAAGAGCTTGGTTCTTGCTCTAAATCGAGTGTTTTTCATGGATGAGAACTGTGCTGTGTGTTTCCCTTCAGAAATGGAGTTAACTGCCAGGCTCTGTGTCTTCCTACAAGCAAGAATTCTTATCAGGTGAACGAAGACACTTTTCAGCTCAGAGGAAGCTACATCGTTCACGCAGCTCACACGTTTGTCGCTCTTAACTGAAAAGCTTTGGATGTTATAGGACCTGTGGTATGTATCAGTTTCAGAAGCAGAGTTGAACTAGAAATGGACCGAATGTGTAGGAAACGCAGTTCTTTTGTTTTGAGCACACTTACGTTTCCTTCTGTTTTAGAGACTCTAGAAAGCATGAGCGTGCTTCTTGCTCTAAAGCAGAGTGTGTTTCAGGGCTGAGACCTGTGCTGTGTGTTTCCCTTCAGAAATGGAGTTAAATCCCAGGCTCTCTGTCTTCAACAAGCTAATTTTCGTTTCCAGGAAGGGTAGTCAATTTTAAGGTCAAAGCACCTGCATGGTTCACGAAGCTCACACATTTCTTGCTCTTAATTGAAATGCATTGGATGTTAGAGGACCTGTGGTTTTTATCAGTTTCAGAAACAGAGTTGAACTAGATATGGTCTGAATTTGTAGGAAACAGAGTTCTTTAGTTCTGAGCACACTCATGTTTCCTTCACATTTAGAGAGTCAAGAAAGCATGAGCATGCTTCTTGCTCTAAAGCAGAGTGTGTTTCATGGATGAGAACTGTGCTGTGTGTTTCCCTTCATAAATGGAGTTCAATCCCAGGCTCTGTGTCTTCCTACAAGCAAGAAATCGTTTCAGGTAAACACAGACACTTTACAGCTCAAATGAAGCTGCATCGTTCACGAAGCTCACCCGTTTGTCGCTCTTAATTGAAAAGCATTCGATGTTAGAGGACCTGTGGTTTGTATCAGTTTCTGAAGCAGACTGAACTAGATATGGTCCGGATGTGTAGGAAACTCAGTTCTTTTGTTCTGCGCACACTCACATTTCCTTCTGTTTTATAGACTTTGGAAAGCAAGAGCTTGGTTCTTGCTCTAAAGCAGAGTGTGTTCCATGGATGAGAACTGTGCGGTGTGTTTCCCTTCAGAAATGGAGTTAACTGCCAGGCTCTCTGTCTTCCTACAAGCAAATCTTCGTTTCCCGGTCAGGGTAGTCACTTTTAAGGTCAAAGGACCTGCATGGTTCACGAAGCTCACACGTTTCTCGCTCTTAATTGAAATGCATTGGATGATAGAGGACCTGTGGTTTTTATCATTTTCAGAAGCAGAGTTGAACTAGATATGGTCCGAATATGTAGGAAACAGAGTTCTTTAGTTCTGAGCACACTCATGTTTCCTTCACATTTAGAGAGTCAAGAAAGCATGAGCATTCTTCTTGCTCTAAAGCAGAGTGTGTTTCATGGATGAGAACTGTTCTGTGTGTTTCTATTCATAAATGGACTTCAATCCCAGCCTTTGTGTCTTACTACAAGCAAGACTACTTTTCAGGTAAACTCAGTCACTTTTCAGCTCAAATGTAGCTACATCGTTCACGAAGCTCACACGTTTGTCATTCTTAACTGAAAAGTTTGTATGTTAGAGGACCTGTTTTTCGTATTGATTTCAGAAACAGAGTTGAACTTCATATGGTCCCTATATTTAGGAAACACCATTCATTTTTCAGAGCGCACTCACTTTTCCTGCTGTATTAGAGACTCCAGAAAGCAACAGCGTGCTTCTTGCTCTAAAGCACACTTTGATTTATGGAAGAGAACTGTGCTGTGTGTTTCTCTTAGAAATGGAGTTAAGTCTCAGGCTCTGTGTCTTCCTACAAGCAAGACTTTGTTTCAGGTAAACACAATCACTTTTCAGCTCTAAAGACCTATATCGTTCATGAAGCTCACACATTTCTCTTCTTAACTGACAAGAATTGGGTGTTAGAGGACCTGTGATTTGTATCAGTTTCAGAAGCAGAGTTGACCTAGATATGTTCTGTATGTTTAGGAAACACCATTCTTTTGTTCTGAGCACACTTACGTTTCCCGTTGTATAAGAGAATCTAGGAAGCAAGAGCTTGGTTATTGCTCTAAAGCAGAGTATGTTTCATGGATGAGAACTGTGCTCTGTGTTTCCCTTCAGAAATGGAGTTCAATCCCAAGCTCTTCCTACAAGCAAGAATTCGTTTCAGGTAAACACAGTCATTTTACAGCTCAAATGAAACTACATAGTTCATGCAGCTCCCACGTTCGTCGCTCTTAAATGAAGAGTATTGGTTGGTAGAGGACCTTGGGTTTTTATCAGTTTCAGAAGCAGAGTTGAACTAGATATGGTCCGTATGTGTAGAAATACCGTTCTTTTGTTCTGAGCACACTCATGTTTCCTGCCATATTAGAGACAATAGAAAGCAATAGCATGGTTCTTGCTCTAAAGCAGAGTGTTTTTCATGGATGAGAACTGTGCTGTGTATTTCTTGTCAGAAATGGGTGCAATCCCAGGCTCTGTGTCTTCCTACATGCAAGGCTTCATTTAAAGTAAACACAGTCACTTTTCAGCTCAAAGGACCTGTATCTTTCACGAAGCTCACACATTTCTCTTCTTAACTGACAAGCAGAGGATGTTAGATGACCTGTGGTGTGTATCAGTTTCAGAAGCAGAGTTGAACTAGAAATGGACCGAATGTGTAGGAAACGCAGTTCTTTTGTTCTGAGCACACTTACGTTTCCATCTGTTTTAGAGACTCTAGAAAGCATGAGCATGCTTCTTGCTCTAAAGCAGAGTGTGCTTCATGGATGAGAACTGTGCTGGGTGTTTCCCTTCAGAAATGGAGTTAAATCCCAGGATCTCTGTCTTCCTACAAGCAAATCTTCGTTTCCAGGAAGGGTAGTCACTTTTAAGGTCAAAGCACCTGCATGGTTCACGAATCTAACACTTTTCTCTTCTGCACTGACAAACATTGGATGTTACAGGACCTGTGGTTTGTGTCATATTCAGAAGTAGAGTTGAACTAGATATGGTCCTTATGTGTGGGAAACACAGTTCTATTGTTCTGAGCACAATCACGTTTCCAGCTGTATTAGAGACTCTAGAAAGCAAGAGCTTCGTTCTTGCTCTAAAGCAGAGTGTGTCTCATGGATGAGAACTGTGCTGTGTGTTTCCCTTCAGAAATGGAGTTAACTGAAAGGCTCTGTGTCTTCCTACAAGCAAGAATTCATTACAGGTAAACACAGTCACTTTACAGCTCAAATGAAGCTACATCGTTCACAAAGCTCACATGTTTTTCGCTCTTAATTGAAAAGCATTGGCTGTTAGAGGTCCTGTGGTTTTTATCATTTTCAGAAGCAGAGTTGAACTGGATATGGTCCATATGTGTAGGAAACACCGTTCTTTTGCTCTGAGCACACTAAGGTTTCCTGCTGAATTAGACACACTGGAAAGCAAGAGCTTGGTTCTTGCTCTGGAGCAGAGTGTGTTTCATGGATGAGAACTGTGCTGTGTGTTTCCGTTCAGAAATGGATTTCAATCCCAGGCTCTGTGTCTTCCTACAAGCAAATCTTCCTTTCCAGTAAGAGAAGTCACTTTTAAGGTCAAAGGACCTGCATCGCTCACGCAGATCACACATTTCTCTTCTTAACTGACAAGCATTGGATGTTAGAGGACCTGTGGTTTGTATCAGTTTCAGAAGCAGAGTTGAAATAGATGTGGTCCGTACGTGTAGTAAACACCTTTCTTTGTTCTGAGCACAGTCATATTTCCTGCTGTAATAGAGATTCTAGAAAGTAAGAGCGTGCTTCTTGCTCTAAAGCAGAGGGTGTTTCAAGGATGAGAACTGTGCTCTGATTTTCCCTTCAGAAATGGAGTTAAATTCCAGGCTCTGTGTCTTTCTACAAGCAAGAATTCGTTTCAGGTAAACACAGTCACTTTTTAGCTCAAAGGGAGCTACATCATTCACGCAGCACACACATTTCTCTTCTTAACTGACAATCATTGGATGTTACATGACCTGTTGTTTGTATCAGTTTCAGAACCAGAGTTGGACGATATATGTTCCTTATGTGTAGGAAACTTAGTTATATTGTTCTGAGCACACTCACGTTTCCTGCTGTATTAGAGACTCGAGAAAGCAAGAGCTTGGTTCTTGCTCTAAAGCAGATTGTTTTTCATGGATGAGAACTGTGCTGTGTGTTTCCCTTCTGAAATGGAGTTAACTGCCAGGCTCTGTGTCTTCCTACAAGCCAGAATTCGTTTCATGTAAAAGCAATCACTTTTCAGCTCAAAGGAAGCTACATAGTTCACGCAGCTCCCACGTTTGTCACTCTTAAATGAAGAGTATTGGTTGTTAGAGGACCTTTGGTTTTTATCAGTTTCAGAAGCAGAGTTGAACTAGATATGTTCCGTATGTGTAGAAATACCGTTCTTTTGTTCTGAGCACACTCATGTTTCCTGCTATATTAGAGACACTAGAAAGCAATAGCATGGTTCTTGCTCTAAAGCAGAGTGATTTTCATAGATGAGAACTGTGCTGTGTGTTTCCTGTCAGAAATGGAGTGCAATCCCAGGCTCCGTGTCTTCCTACAAGCAAGAATTCGTTTCATGTAAACGCAGTCACTTTTCAGCTCAAAGGAAGCTACCTTGTTCACAAACCTCACTTGTTTCTCGCTCTTAAGTGACAAGCACGGATATTACAGAACCTGTGGTTTGTTTCAGTTTTAGAAGCAGAGTTGAAGTATATATGTTCCCTATGTGTAAGAAACACCTTTCCCTTGTTTGGAGCACACTCATGTTTCCTGCTGTATTAGAGACATGAGAAAGCAAGAGGGTGCTTCTTGCTCTAAAGCAGAGTGTGTTTCATGGATGAGAACTGTGCTTTGTGTTTCCCTTCAGAAATGGAGTAGAGACCCAGGGTCTGTTTCTTCCTACAAGCAAGACTGCGTTTCAGGTAAACACAGTCACTTTTCAGCTCAAAGGAAGCTACAACGTTCACGAAGCTCTCACGTTTGTCGATCTTAATTGAAAAGCATTGGATGTTCGAGGACCTGTGGTTTTAATCAGTTTCAGAAGCAGAGTTGAACTAGACATGTTGCGTATGTTTAGGCAACACTGTTCTTTTGTTCTGAGCACACTCACTTTTTCTGCAGTATTAGAGACTCTAGAAAGCAAGAGCTTGGTTCTGGTTCTAAAGCAGAGTGATTTTCATGGATGAGAACTGTGCTGTGTGTTTCCCTTCTGAAACGGAGTTAAATCCCAGGCTCTGTGTCTTCCTACAAGCAAGAATTCGTTTCAGGTAAACGCAGTCACTTCAGCTCAAAGGAAGCTACATCGTTCACACAGCTCACACGTTTGTTGCTCTTAAGTGAAAAGCATTGGATGTTAGCAGACCTGTGGTTTTTATCAGTTTCAGTATCAGAGTTGAACTAGATATGGTCCGGATGTTTAGGAAACACGGTTATTTTGCTCTGAGCACACTCACGTTTCCCTTTTTATTAGAGACTCTAGAAAGCAAGAGCGTGCTTTTGCTCTAAAGCAGAGTGTGTTTCATGGATGAGATCTGTGCTGGGAGTTTCCTTCAGAAATGGAGGTCAATCCCAGGCTCTGTGTCTTCCTACAAGAAAGTCTTCGTTTCAGGTAAACACAGTCACTTTTCAGCTCAAGGGAACCTACATCGTTGACAAAGCTCACACGTTTCTCGCTCTTAACTGAAAAGCATTGGATATTAGAGGACCTGGGGTTTGTATCACTTTCACAAGCAGAGTTGAACTAGATATGGTCCATATGTGTAGGATACACAGTTCTTTTGTTCCGAGCACATCATGTTTCCTGCTGTATTAGAGACTCTAGAAAGCAAGAGCGTGCTTCTTGCTCTAAAGCAGAGTCTGTTTCATGGATGAGAACTGTGCTTTGTTTTTCCCTTCAGAAATGGAGTTAAATCCCAAGCTCTGTGTCTTCCTACAAGCAAGAAATCGTTTCAGGTAAACACAGTCACTAACAGCTCAAATGAAGCTTCATCTTTCACGGAGCACACACGATTGTCGCTCTTAATTGAAAAGCATTGGATGTTCGAGGACCTGTGGTTTTTATCAGTTTCAGAAGCAGAGTTGATCTAGATATGTTCCGTATGTTTAGGAAACACTGTTCTGTTGTTCTGAGCACACTCACGTTTCATGCAGTATCAGAGACTCTAGAAAGCAAGAGCTTAGTTCTTGCTCTAGAGCAGAGTGTTTTTCATGGATGAGAACTGTGCTGTGTGTTTCCCGTCAGAAATGGAGTTAAATCCCAGGCACTGTGTCTTCCTACAGGCAATAATTCGTTTCATGTAAACGCATCACTTTATAGCTCAAAGGAAGCTACATTGTTCACAAAGCTCACATGTTTCTTGCTCTTAAGTGACAAGCACGGATGGTAGAGAACCTGTGGTTTGTATCAGTTTTAGAAGCAGAGTTGAAGTATATATGTTCCCTATGTGTAAGAAACACCGTTCCTTTGTTCAGAGCACACTCACGTTTCCTGCTGTATTAGAGACTCTAGAAAGCAAGAGCGTGCTTCTTGCTCTAAAGCAGTGTGTGTTTCATGGATGAGAACTGTGCTGTGTGTTTCCCTTCTGAAATGGAGTTAAATCCCAAGCTATATGTCTTCCTAGAGGCAATAATTCATTTCATGTAAACACAGTCTCTTTTCAGCTCAAAGGAGCTATATCATTCACGCAGCTCAAACCTTTGTCGCTCTTAATTGAAAAGCATTGGAATTTAGAGGACCTGTGGTTTTTATCAGTTTCAGAAGAAGAGTTGAACTAGATATGGTCCAAATGTGTGGGAAACACAGTTCTTTTGTTCTGAGCACACTAAAGTTTCCTTCTGCTTTAGAGACTCAGGAAGCAAGACCGTGCTTCTTATTCTAGAGCAGAAAATGTTTCATGGATGAGAACTGTGCTGTGTGTTTCCCTTCAGAAATGGAGTAATATCCCACAATCTGTGTCTTCCTACAAACAAAATTTCTTTTCAGGTAATTGTAGTCACTTTTCAGCTCAAAGGACCTGCATGGTTCACAAAGCTCACACATTTCTCTTCTTAACGGACAAGCATGGGATGTTAGAGGACCTATGGTTTGTATCAGTTTCAGATAGATTTGAACTAGATATGGTCCCTATTTGTGGGAAACACTGTTCTTTTGCTCTGAGCACACTCATGTTTCCCTTTGCTTTAGAGACTCTAGAAAGCAAGAGCGTGCTTCTTGCTCTAAAGCAGAGTGTGTTTCATGGATGAGAACTGTGCTGTGTGTTTCCCTTCAGAAATGGAGTTATATCCCAGGCTCCGCGTTTTCTTATAACCAAGAATTCATTTCATGTAAATGCAGTCAATTTTCAGCTCAAAGGAAGCCTCATCGTTCACACAGCTCACACGTTTGTTGCTCTTAATTGAAATGTATATGATGTTCGAGGACCTGTGGTTTATATCAGGTTCAGGAGCAGTGTTGATCTAGACATGTTCAGAATGATTAGGAAACACTGTTCTTTTGCTCTGAGCACATTCACTTTCCCTGCAGTATTACAGAATCTAGAAAGCAAGAGCTTGGTTCTTGCTTGAAAGCAGAGTGTTTATTATGGATGAGAAGTGTACTGTATGTTTCCCTTCCGAAATGGAGTTAAATCCCAGGCTCTGTGTCTTCCTACAAGCAAGAATTCGTTTCATGTAAACACAGTCACTTTTCAGATCAAAGGAAGCTATATCGTTCATGCAGCTCACACGTTTGTCGCTCTTAGTTGAAAAGCATTGGATGTTAGAGGACCTGTGGTTTTTATCAGTTTCAAAAGCAGACTTGAACTAGATATGTTCTGTATGTTTAGGAAACACTGTTCTTTTGTTCTGAGCACACTCACTTTTCATGCAGTATTAGAGACTCTAGAAAGCAAGAGCTTAGTTCTTGATCTATAGCAGAGTGTTTTTCATGGATGAGAACTGTGCTTTGGGTTTCCCATCAGAAATGGAGTTAAATCCCAGGCTCTGTGTCTTCCTACAGGCAATAATTCGTTTTATGTAAACGCAGTCACTTTTCAGCTCAAAGGAAGCTACATTGTTCAAAAAGCTCACATGTTTCTCGCTCTTAAGTGACAAGCACGGATGTTAGAAAACCTGTGGTTTGTATCAGTTTTAGAATCAGAGTTTAAGTACATATGTTCCCTATGTGTAAGAAACACCGTTCCTTTGTTCGGAGCACACTCACGTTTCCTGCTGTATTAGAGACACGAGGAAGCAAGAGCGTGCTTCTTGCTTAAAGCAGAGTGTGTTTCATGGATAAGAACTGTGCTGTGTGTTTCCCTTCAGAAATGGAGTTAAATCCCAGGCTCTATATCTTCCTACATCCAAGACATCATTTCAAGTAAACTCAGTAGCTTTTCAGCTCAAAGGAAGATACATCGTTCACGAAGCTCACACGTTTCTCCCTCTTAACTTGAAAGCATTGCATGTTAGAGGAACTGTGGTTTGTATCAGTTTCAGAAGAAGAGTTGACCTAGATAGGGTCCGTACGTGTAGGAAACACCGTTATTTTGTTCTGACCACAGTCACGTTTCCTGCTGTATTAGAGACTCTTAGAAAGCAAGAGCGTGCTTCTTGCTCTAAAGCAGTGTGTGTTTCATGGATGAGAACTGTGCTGTGTGTTTCCCTTCAGAAATGGAGTTAAATTCCAGGCTCCGTGTCTTCCTACATAAGACATCATTTCAGGTAAACGCAGTCACTTTTCAGCTTAAATGAATATAAATCGTTTACGAATATCACATGTTTCTCAATCTTAACTGAAAATCATTGGATGTTAGATGGCTTGTGGTTTGTATCAGATTCAGAAGCACAGTTGAACTAGCAGTGGTCCGGATGTGTAGGAAACGCCATTCTTTTGTTCTGAGCACACTCATGTTTCCTGCTCTATTAGAGTTTCTATAAAGCAAGAGCGTGCTTCTTCCTAAACGCATCGTGAGAAATGTGCTGTTTGTTTCCCTTCAGAAATGGAGTTAAATCCCAGGCTCTGTGTCTTCCTACAAGCAAGATATCATTTCAGGTAAACGCAGTCACTTTTCAGCTCAAATGAATATAAATCGTTTACGAAGCTCACACGTTTCTTGCACTTAAATGAAAAGCATTGGATGTTAGATGACTTGTGGTTTGTATCAGGTTCAGAAGCAGAGTTGAACTAGCTATGGTCCATATGTGTAGGAATCGCCGTTCTTTTGTTCTGAGCACACTCATGTTTCCTGCTCTATTAGAGTCTCTATAAAGCAAGAGCGTGCTTCTTCCTAAACGCAGAGTGTGTTTCATCGTGAGAAATGTACTGTTTGTTTCCCTTCTGAAATGGAGTTAAATCACAGGCTCTGTATCTTCCTACATGCAAGACTTCATTTCACGTAAACTCAGTCAGCTTTCAGTTCAAACAAAGCTACATCGTTCACGAAGCTCACACTTTTTTTGCTCTTAACTGTAAAGCATTGGATGTTAGAGGACCTATGGTTTGTATCAGTTTCAGAAGCAGAGTTGAACTAGCAATGGTCCGTATGTGCAGGAAACAACGTTCTTTTGTTCTGAGCACACTCAAGTTTCCTGCTCTTTTAGAGATTCTAGAAAGCAAGAGCATGCTTCGTGCTCTAAAGCAGAGTGTGTTTCATGGATGAGAACTGTGCTGTGTGTTTCCCTTCAGAAATGGAGTTAAATCACAGGCTCTCTATCTTCCTACAAGCAAGACATCTTTTTGGATAAACTCAGTCACTTTTCAGCTCAAAGGAAGCTACATCATTCCCAAAGCTCACACGTTTTTCGCTCTTAACTGGAAAGCATTGCATGTTAGAGGAACTGTGGTTTGTATCAGTTTCAGAAGAACAGTTGACCTAGATATGGTGCGTACGTATAGGAAACACCGTTCTTTTGTTCTGACCACAGTCACGTTTCCTGCTGTATTAGAAACTCTTAGAAAGCAAGAGCGTGCTTCTTGCTCTAAAGCAGTGTGTGTTTCATGGATGAGAACTGTGCTGTGTGTTTCCCTTCAGAAATTTAGTTAAATTCCAGGCTCCGTGTCTTCCTACAAGCAACACATCATTTCAGGTAAACACAGTCACTTTTCAGCTTAAATGAATATAAATCGTTTACGAAGATCACATGTTTCTCACTCTTAACTGAAAAGCATTGGATGTTAGATGACTTGTGGTTTGTATCAGTTTCAGAAGAAGAGTTGGACTAGATATGGTCCATATGTGTAGGAAACACCGTTCTTTTGTTCTGGACACACTCAGATTTCCTGCTGTCTTAGAGACTCTAGAAAGCAAGAGTGTGCTTCTTGCTCTAAAGCAGAGTGTGATCCATGGATGAGAACTATGCTGTGTGTTTCACTTCAGAAATTGACTTAATTCCCAGGCTCTGTGTCTTACTACAAGCAAGACTTCGTTTCAGGTAAGGGCAGTCACTTTTCTGCACAAATGAACTACATGATTCACGAAGCTCACACGTTTCTCATCTTAATTGACAAGCATTGGATGGTAGAGGACCAGTGCTTTGTATCAGTTTCAGAAGAAGAGTTGGACTAGATATGGTCCATATGTGTAGGAAACACCGTCCTTTTGTTCTGGGCACACTCAGATTTCCTGCTGTCTTAGAGAATCTAGAAAGCAATAGCGTGCTTCTTGTTCTAAAGCAGAGTGTGATCAATGGATGAGACAATGCTGTGTGTTTCACTTCAGAAATGGAGTTAAATCCCAGGCTCTGAGTCTTCCTACAGTCAAGACTTCATTTCAGGTAATGGCAGTCACTTTTCTGCTCAAACGAACTACATCGTTCATGAAGCTCACGCGTTTCTCATCTTAACTGACAAGCAATGGATGTTAGATGGTCAGTGCATTGTATCAGTTTCAGAAGCAGATTTGGACTACATATGGTCCATATGTGTAGGAAACACCGTTTTTTTGTTCTGGGCATACTCAGATTTCCTGCTGTATTAGAGACTCTACAAAGCAAGAGCGTGCTTCTTGCTCTAAAGCAGAGTGTGATCCATTGATGAGAACTATGCTGTATGTTTCCCTTCAGAAATGGAGTTAAATCCCAGACTCTGTGTCTTCCTACAGGCATGACTTCGTTTCAGGTAAGGGCATTCTCTTTTCAGCTCAAACGAACTACATCGTTCACTGAGCTCACACATTTCTCATCTTAACAGACAAGCATTGGATGTTAGAGGACCAGTGCTTTGTATCAGTTTCAGAAGCAGAGTTGGACTAGATATTGTCCGTATGTGTCAGAAACACCGTTCTTTTGTTCTCAGCACACTCACGTTTCCTGCTGTCTTAGAGACTCTAGAATGCAAGAGCGTGCTTCTTGTTCTATAGCAGAGTGTCATCAATGGATGAGACAATGCAGTGTGTTTCACTTCAGAAATGGAGTTAAATCCCAGGCTCTGAGTCTCCCTACAAGCAAGACTTCGTTTCAGGTAGGGGCAGTCACTTTTCTGCTCAAAGGAACTACATCGTTCACGAAGCTCACACGTTTCTCATCTTAACTGACAAGGATTGGATGTTAGAGGACCAGTGCATTGTATCAGTTTCAGAAGAAGATTTAGACTACATATAGTCCTTATGTGTAGGAAACACCGTTCTTTTGTTCTGGGCACAATCAGATTTCCTGCTGTATTAGAAATTCAAGAAAGCAAGAGCGTGCTTCTCGCTCTAAAGCAGAGTGTGATCAATGGATGATTACACTGCTGTGTGTTTTACTTCAGAAATGGAGTTAAATCCCAGGCTCTGAGTCTTCCTACAAGCAAGACTTAAATTCAGTTAAGGGCAGTCACTTTTCTGCTCAAACTAACTACATCGTTCACGAAGCTCACACATTTCTCATCTTAACTGACAAGCATTGGATGTTAGAGGGTCAGTGCTTTGTATCAGTTTCAGAAGCAGATTTGGACTACATATGGTCCATATGTGTAGGAAACACCGTTCTTTTGTTCTGGGCACACTCAGATTTCCTGCTGTATTAGAGAGTCTACAAAGCTAGAGTGTGCTTCTCGCTCTAAAGCAGAGTGTGATCCATGGATGAGAACTATGCTGTGTGTTTCACTTCAGAAATTGACTTAAATCCCAGGCTCTGTGTCTTACTACAAGCAAGACTTCGTTTCAGGTAAGGGCAGTCACTTTTCTGCTCAAATGAACTACATGATTCACGAAGCTCACACGTTTCTCATCTTAATTGACAAGCATTGGATGGTAGAGGACCAGTGCTTTGTATCAGTTTCAGAAGAAGAGTTGGACTAGATATGGTCCATATGTGTAGGAAACACCGTCCTTTTGTTCTGGGCACACTCAGATTTCCTGCTGTCTTAGAGAATCTAGAAAGCAATAGCGTGCTTCTTGTTCTAAAGCAGAGTGTGATCAATGGATGAGACAATGCTGTGTGTTTCACTTCAGAAATGGAGTTAAATCCCAGGCTCTGAGTCTTCCTACAGTCAAGACTTCATTTCAGGTAATGGCAGTCACTTTTCTGCTCAAACGAACTACATCGTTCATGAAGCTCACGCGTTTCTCATCTTAACTGACAAGCAATGGATGTTAGATGGTCAGTGCATTGTATCAGTTTCAGAAGCAGATTTGGACTACATATGGTCCATATGTGTAGGAAACACCGTTCTTTTGTTCTGGGCATACTCAGATTTCCTGCTGTATTAGAGACTCTACAAAGCAAGAGCGTGCTTCTTGCTCTAAAGCAGAGTGTGATCCATTGATGAGAACTATGCTGTATGTTTCCCTTCAGAAATGGAGTTAAATCCCAGACTCTGTGTCTTCCTACAGGCAAGACTTCGTTTCAGGTAAGGGCATTCACTTTTCAGCTCAAACGAACTACATCGTTCACTGAGCTCACACATTTCTCATCTTAACAGACAAGCATTGGATGTTAGAGGACCAGTGCTTTGTATCAGTTTCAGAAGCAGAGTTGGACTAGATATTGTCCGTATGTGTCGGAAAAACCGTTCTTTTGTTCTCAGCACACTCACGTTTCCTGCTGTCTTAGAGAATCTAGAATGCAAGAGCGTGCTTCTTGTTCTATAGCAGAGTGTCATCAATGGATGAGACAATTCAGTGTGTTTCCCTTCAGAAATGGAGTTAAATCCCAGGCTCTGAGTCTCCCTACAAGCAAGACTTCGTTTCAGGTAGGGGCAGTCACTTTTCTGCTCAAAGGAACTACATCGTTCTCGAAGCTCACACGTTTCTCATATTAACTGACAAGCATTGGATGTTAGAGGACCAGTGCATTGTATCAGTTTCAGAAGAAGATTTAGACTACATATAGTCCTTATGTGTAGGAAACACCGTACTTTTGTTCTGGGCACAATCAGATTTCCTGCTGTATTAGATACTCTAGAAAGCAAGAGCGTGCTTCTTGCTCTAAAGCAGAGTGTGATCCATGGATGAGAACTATGCTGTGTGTTTCACTTCAGAAATTGACTTAAATCCCAGGCTCTGTGTCTTACTACAAGCAAGACTTCGTTTTAGGTAAGGGCAGTCACTTTTCTGCTCAAATGAACTACATCATTCACGAAGCTCACACGTTTCTCATCTTAATTGACAAGCATTGTATGGTAGAGGACCAGTGCTTTGTATCAGTTTCAGAAGAAGAGTTGGACTAGATATGGTCCATATGTGTAGGAAACACCGTTCTTTTGTTCTGGGCACACTCAGATTTCCTGCTGTATTAGAAATTCAAGAAAGCAAGAGCGTGCTTCTCGCTCTAAAGCAGAGTGTGATCAATGGATGATTACACTGCTGTGTGTTTTACTTCAGAAATGGAGTTAAATCCCAGGCTCTGAGTCTTCCTACAAGCAAGACTTAAATTCAGGTAAGGGCAGTCACTTTTCTGCTCAAACTAACTACATCGTTCACGAAGCTCACACATTTCTCATCTTAACTGACAAGCATTGGATGTTAGAGGGTCAGTGCTTTGTATCAGTTTCAGAAGCAGATTTGGACTACATATGGTCCATATGTGTAGGAAACACCGTTCTTTTGTTCTGGGCACACTCAGATTTCCTGCTGTATTCGAGAGTCTAGAAGGCTAGAGTGTGCTTCTCGCTCTAAAACAGAGTGTGATCCATGGATGAGAACTATGCTGTGTGTTTCCCTTCAGGAATGGAGTTAAATCCCAGGCTCTGTGTCTTTCTACAAGCAAGACTTCATTTCAGGTAAGGGCAGTCACTTTTCAGCTCAAACGAACTACATCGTTCACGGAGCTCACACGTTTCTCATCTTAACAGACAAGCATTGGATGTTAGAGGACCAGTGCTTTGTATCAGTTTCAGAAGCAGAGTTCGACTAGATATGGTCCGTATGTGTAGGAAACACCGTTCTTTTGTTCTGGGCACACTCAGATTTCCTGCTGTCTTAGAGAATCTAGAAAGCAATAGAGTGCTTCTTGTTCTAAAGCAGAGTGTGATCAATGATGAGACAATGCTGTGTGTTTCACTTCAGAAATGGAGTTAAATCCCAGGCTCTGAGTCTTCCCACAGTCAAGACTTCATTTCAGGTAAGGGCAGTCACTTTTCTGCTCAAACGAACTACATCGTTCATGAAGCTCACGCGTTTCTCATCTTAACTGACAAGCAATGGATGTTAGATGGTCAGTGCATTGTATCAGTTTCAGAAGCAGATTTGGACTACATATGGTCCATATGTGTAGGAAACACCGTTCTTTTGTTCTGGGCATACTCAGATTTCCTGCTGTATTAGAGACTCTACAAAGCAAGAGCGTGCTTCTTGCTCTAAAGCAGAGTGTGATCCATTGATGAGAACTATGCTGTATGTTTCCCTTCAGAAATGGAGTTAAATCCCAGACTCTGTGTCTTCCTACAGGAAAGACTTCGTTTCAGGTAAGGGCATTCACTTTTCAGCTCAAACGAACTACATCGTTCACTGAGCTCACACATTTCTCATCTTAACAGACAAGCATTGGATGTTAGAGGACCAGTGCTTTGTATCAGTTTCAGAAGCAGAGTTGGACTAGATATTGTCCGTATGTGTCGGAAACACCGTTCTTTTGTTCTCAGCACACTCACGTTTCCTGCTGTCTTAGAGACTCTAGAATGCAAGAGCGTGCTTCTTGTTCTATAGCAGAGTGTCATCAATGGATGAGACAATGCAGTGTGTTTCACTTCAGAAATGGAGTTAAATCCCAGGCTCTGAGTCTCCCTACAAGCAAGACTTCGTTTCAGGTAGGGGCAGTCACTTTTCTGCTCAAAGGAACTACATCGTTCACCAAGCTCACACGTTTCTCATCTTAACTGACAAGCATTGGATGTTAGAGGACCAGTGCATTGTATCAGTTTCAGAAGAAGATTTAGACTACGTATAGTCCGTATGTGTAGGAAACACCGTTCTTTTGTTCTAGGCACAATCAGATTTCCTGCTGTATTAGATACTCTAGAAAGCAAGAGCGTGCTTCTTGCTCTAAAGCAGAGTGTGATCCATGGATGAGAACTATGCTGTGTGTTTCACTTCAGAAATTGACTTAAATCCAGGCTCTGTGTCTTACTACAAGCAAGACTTCGTTTCAGGTAAGGGCAGTCACTTTTCTGCTCAAATGAACTAAATGATTCACGAAGCTCACACGTTTCTCATCTTAATTGACAAGCATTGGATGGTAGAGGACCAGTGCTTTGTATCAGTTTCAGAAGAAGAGTTGGACTAGATATGGTCCATATGTGTAGGAAACACCGTCCTTTTGTTCTGGGCACACTCAGATTTCCTGCTGTCTTAGAGAATCTAGAAAGCAATAGCGTGCTTCTTGTTCTAAAGCAGAGTGTGATCAATGGATGAGACAATGCTGTGTGTTTCACTTCAGAAATGGAGTTAAATCCCAGGCTCTGAGTCTTCCTACAGACAAGACTTCAATTCAGGTAATGGCAGTCACTTTTCTGCTCAAACGAACTACATCGTTCATGAAGCTCACGCGTTTCTCATCTTAACTGACAAGCAATGGATGTTAGATGGTCAGTGCATTGTATCAGTTTCAGAAGCAGATTTGGACTACATATGGTCCATATGTGTAGGAAACACCATTCTTTTGTTCTGGGCATACTCAGATTTCCTGCTGTATTAGAGACTCTACAAAGCAAGAGCGTGCTTCTTGCTCTAAAGCAGAGTGTGATCCATTGATGAGAACTATGCTGTATGTTTCCCTTCAGAAATGGAGTTAAATCCCAGACTCTGTGTCTTCCTACAGGCAAGACTTCGTTTCAGGTAAGGGCATTCACTTTTCAGCTCAAACAAACTACATCGTTCACTGAGCTCACACATTTCTCATCTTAACAGACAAGCATTGGATGTTAGAGGACCAGTGCTTTGTATCAGTTTCAGAAGCAGAGTTGGACTAGATATTGTCCGTATGTGTCGGAAACACCGTTCTTTTGTTCTCAGCACACTCACGTATCCTGCTGTCTTAGAGACTCTAGAATGCAAGAGCGTGCTTCTTGTTCTATAGCAGAGTGTCATCAATGGATGAGACAATGCAGTGTGTTTCACTTCAGAAATGGAGTTAAATCCCAGGCTCTGAGTCTCCCTACAAGCAAGACTTCGTTTCAGGTAGGGGCAGTCACTTTTCTGCTCAAAGGAACTACATCGTTCACAAAGCTCACACGTTTCTCATCTTAACTGACAAGCATTGGATGTTAGAGGACCAGTGCATTGTATCAGTTTCAGAAGAAGATTTAGACTACATATAGTCCTTATGTGTAGGAAACACCGTTCTTTTGTTCTGGGCACAATCAGATTTCCTGCTGTATTAGATACTCTAGAAAGCAAGAGCGTGCTTCTTGCTCTAAAGCAGAGTGTGATCCATGGATGAGAACTATGCTGTGTGTTTCACTTCAGAAATTGACTTAAATCCCAGGCTCTGTGTCTTACTACAAGCAAGACTTCGTTTCAGGTAATGGCAGTCACTTTTCTGCTCAAATGAACTACATCATTCACGAAGCTCACACGTTTCTCATCTTAATTGACAAGCATTGGATGGTAGAGGACCAGTGCTTTGTATCAGTTTCAGAAGAAGAGTTGGACTAGATATGGTCCATATGTGTAGGAAACACCGTTCTTTTGTTCTGGGCACACTCAGATTTCCTGCTGTATTAGAAATTCAAGAAAGCAAGAGCGTGCTTCTCGCTCTAAAGCAGAGTGTGATAAATGGATGATTACACTGCTGTGTGTTTTACTTCAGAAATGGAGTTAAATCCCAGGCTCTGAGTCTTCCTACAAGCAAGACTTAAATTCAGGTAAGGGCAGTCACTTTTCTGCTCAAACTAACTACATCGTTCACGAAGCTCACACATTTCTCATCTTAACTGACAAGCATTGGATGTTAGAGGGTCAGTGCTTTGTATCAGTTTCAGAAGCAGATTTGGACTACATATGGTCCATATGTGTAGGAAACACCGTTCTTTTGTTCTGGGCACACTCAGATTTCCTGCTGTATTAGAGAGTCTAGAAAGCTAGAGTGTGCTTCTCGCTCTAAAGCAGAGTGTGATCCATGGATGAGAACTATGCTGTGTGTTTCCCTTCAGGAATGGACTTAAATCCCAGGCTCTGTGTCTTACTACAAGCAAGACTTCGTTTCAGGTAACGGCAGTCACTTTTCTGCTCAAATGAACTACATCATTCACGAAGCTCACACGTTTCTCATCTTAATTGACAAGAATTGGATGTTAGAGGACTAGCGCTTTGTATCAGTTTCAGAAGAAGAGTTGGACTAGATATGGTCCATATGTGTAGGAAACACCGTTCTTTTGTTCTGGACACACTCAGATTTCCTGCTGTCTTAGAGACTCTAGAAAGCAAGAGTGTGCTTCTTGCTCTAAAGCAGAGTGTGATCCATGGATGAGAACTATGCTGTGTGTTTCACTTCAGAAATTGACTTAAATCCCAGGCTCTGTGTCTTACTACAAGCAAGACTTAGTTTCAGGTAAGGGCAGTCACTTTTCTGCACAAATGAACTACATGATTCACGAAGCTCACACGTTTCTCATCTTAATTGACAAGCATTGGATGGTAGAGGACCAGTGCTTTGTATCAGTTTCAGAAGAAGAGTTGGACTAGATATGGTCCATATGTGTAGGAAACACCGTCCTTTTGTTCTGGGCACACTCAGATTTCCTGCTGTCTTAGAGAATCTAGAAAGCAATAGCGTGCTTCTTGTTCTAAAGCAGAGTGTGATCAATGGATGAGACAATGCTGTGTGTTTCACTTCAGAAATGGAGTTAAATCCCAGGCTCTGAGTCTTCCTACAGTCAAGACTTCATTTCAGGTAATGGCAGTCACTTTTCTGCTCAAACGAACTACATCGTTCATGAAGCTCACGCGTTTCTCATCTTAACTGACAAGCAATGGATGTTAGATGGTCAGTGCATTGTATCAGTTTCAGAAGCAGATTTGGACTACATATTGTCCATATGTGTAGGAAACACCGTTCTTTTGTTCTGGGCATACTCAGATTTCCTGCTGTATTAGAGACTCTACAAAGCAAGAGCGTGCTTCTTGCTCTAAAGCAGAGTGTGATCCATTGATGAGAACTATGCTGTATGTTTCCCTTCAGAAATGGAGTTAAATCCCAGACTCTGTGTCTTCCTACAGGCATGACTTCGTTTCAGGTAAGGGCATTCACTTTTCTGCTCAAACGAACTACATCGTTCACTGAGCTCACACATTTCTCATCTTAACAGACAAGCATTGGATGTTAGAGGACCAGTGCTTTGTATCAGTTTCAGAAGCAGAGTTGGACTAGATATTGTCCGTATGTGTCAGAAACACCGTTCTTTTGTTCTCAGCACACTCACGTTTCCTGCTGTCTTAGAGACTCTAGAATGCAAGAGCATGCTTCTTGTTCTATAGCAGAGTGTCATCAATGGATGAGACAATGCAGTGTGTTTCACTTCAGAAATGGAGTTAAATCCCAGGCTCTGAGTCTCCCTACAAGCAAGACTTCGTTTCAGGTAATGGCAGTCACTTTTCTGCTCAAATGAACTACATCATTCACGAAGCTCACACGTTTCTCATCTTAATTGACAAGCATTGGATGGTAGAGGACCAGTGCTTTGTATCAGTTTCAGAAGAAGAGTTGGACTAGATATGGTCCATATGTGTAGGAAACACAGTTCTTTTGTTCTGGGCACACTCAGATTTCCTGCTGTATTAGAAATTCAAGAAAGCAAGAGCGTGCTTCTCGCTCTAAAGCAGAGTGTGATCAATGGATGATTACACTGCTGTGTGTTTTACTTCAGAAATGGAGTTAAATCCCTGGCTCTGAGTCTTCCTACAAGCAAGACTTAAATTCAGGTAAGGGCAGTCACTTTTCTGCTCAAACTAACTACATCGTTCACGAAGCTCACACATTTCTCATCTTAACTGACAAGCATTGGATGTTAGAGGGTCAGTGCTTTGTATCAGTTTCAGAAGCAGATTTGGACTACATATGGTCCATATGTGTAGGAAACACCGTTCTTTTGTTCTGGGCACACTCAGATTTCCTGCTGTATTAGAGAGTCTAGAAAGCTAGAGTGTGCTTCTCGCTCTAAAGCAGAGTGTGATCCATGGATGAGAACTATGCTGTGTGTTTCCCTTCAGGAATGGACTTAAATCCCAGGCTCTGTGTCTTACTACAAGCAAGACTTCGTTTCAGGTAACGGCAGTCACTTTTCTGCTCAAATGAACTACATCATTCACGAAGCTCACACGTTTCTCATCTTAATTGACAAGAATTGGATGTTAGAGGACTAGTGCTTTGTATCAGTTTCAGAAGAAGAGTTGGACTAGATATGGTCCATATGTGTAGGAAACACCGTTCTTTTGTTCTGGACACACTCAGATTACCTGCTGTCTAGGAGACTCTAGAAAGCAAGAGTGTGCTTCTTGCTCTAAATCAGAGTGTGATCCATGGATGAGAACTATGCTGTGTGCTTGACTTCAGAAATGGAGTTAAATCCCAGGCTCTGAGTCTTCCTACAGGCAAGACTTCCTTTCAGGTAAGGGCAGTCACTTTTCTGCTCGAACGAACTACATCGTTCATGAAGCTCACACGTTTCTCATCTTAACTGACAAGCAATGGATGTTAGATGGTCAGTGCTTTGTATCAGTTTCAGAAGCAGATTTGGACTAGATATGGTCCATATGTGTAGGAAACACCGTTCTTTTGTTCTGGGCACACTCAGATTTCCTGCTGTATTAGAAATTCAAGACAGCAAGAGCGTGCTTCTCGCTCTAAAGCAGAGTGTGATCAATGGATGATTACACTGCTGTGTGTTTTACTTCAGAAATTGAGTTAATTCCCAGGCTCTGAGTCTTCCTACAAGCAAGACTTAAATTCAGGTAAGGGCAGTCACTTTTCTGCTCAAACTAACTACATCGTTCACGAAGCTCACACATTTCTCATCTTAACTGACAAGCATTGGATGTTAGAGGGTCACTGCTTTGTATCAGTTTCAGAAGCAGAGTTCGACTAGATATGGTCCGTATGTGTAGGAAACACCGTTCTTTTGTTCTGGGCACACTCAGATTTCCTGCTGTCTTAGAGAATCTAGAAAGCAATAGCGTGCTTCTTGTTCTAAAGCAGAGTGTGATCAATGATGAGACAATGCTGTGTGTTTCACTTCAGAAATGGAGTTAAATACCAGGCTCTGAGTCTTCCCACAGTCAAGACTTCATTTCAGGTAAGGGCAGTCACTTTTCTGCTCAAACGAACTACATCGTTCATGAAGCTCACGCGTTTCTCATCTTAACTGACAAGCAATGGATGTTAGATGGTCAGTGCATTGTATCAGTTTCAGAAGCAGATTTGGACTACATATGGTCCATATGTGTAGGAAACACCGTTCTTTTGTTCTGGGCATACTCAGATTTCCTGCTGTATTAGAGACTCTACAAAGCAAGAGCGTGCTTCTTGCTCTAAAGCAGAGTGTGATCCATTGATGAGAACTATGCTGTATGTTTCCCTTCAGAAATGGAGTTAAATCCCAGACTCTGTGTCTTCCTACAGGCAAGACTTCGTTTCAGGTAAGGGCAGTCACTTTTCAGCTCAAACGAACTACATCATTCACTGAGCTCACACCTTTCTCATCTTAACAGACAAGCATTGGATGTTAGAGGACCAGTGCTTTGTATCAGTTTCAGAAGCAGAGTTGGACTAGATATTGTCCGTATGTGTCGGAAACACCGTTCTTTTGTTCTCAGCACACTCACGTTTCCTGCTGTCTTAGAGACTCTAGAATGCAAGAGCGTGCTTCTTGTTCTATAGCAGAGTGTCATCAATGGATGAGACAATGCAGTGTGTTTCACTTCAGAAATGGAGTTAAATCCCAGGCTCTGAGTCTCCCTACAAGCAAGACTTCGTTTCAGGTAGGGGCAGTCACTTTTCTGCTCAAAGGAACTACATCATTCACGAAGCTCACACGTTTCTCATCTTAACTGACAAGCATTGGATGTTAGAGGACCAGTGCTTTGTATCAGTTTCAGAAGAAGATTTAGACTACGTATAGTCCGTATTTGTAGGAAACACCGTTCTTTTGTTCTAGGCACAATCAGATTTCCTGCTGTATTAGATACTCTAGAAAGCAAGAGCGTGCTTCTTGCTCTAAAGCAGAGTGTGATCCATGGATGAGAACTATGCTGTGTGTTTCACTTCAGAAATTGACTTAAATCCAGGCTCATTGTCTTACTACAAGCAAGACTTCGTTTCAGGTAAGGGCAGTCACTTTTCTGCTCAAATGAACTACATGATTCACGAAGCTCACATGTTTCTCATCTTAATTGACAAGCATTGGATGGTAGAGGACCAGTGCTTTGTATCAGTTTCAGAAGAAGAGTTGGACTAGATATGGTCCATATGTGTAGGAAACACCGTCCTTTTGTTCTGGGCACACTCAGATTTCCTGCTGTCTTAGAGAATCTAGAAAGCAATAGCGTGCTTCTTGTTCTAAAGCAGAGTGTGATCAATGGATGAGACAATGCTGTGTGTTTCACTTCAGAAATGGAGTTAAATCCCAGGCTCTGAGTCTTCCTACAGTCAAGACTTCATTTCAGGTAATGGCAGTCACTTTTGTGCTCAAACGAACTACATCATTCATGAAGCTCACGCGTTTCTCATCTTAACTGACAAGCAATGGATGTTAGATGGTCAGTGCATTGTATCAGTTTCAGAAGCAGATTTGGACTACATATGGTCCATATGTGTAGGAAACACCATTCTTTTGTTCTGGGCATACTCAGATTTCCTGCTGTATTAGAGACTCTACAAAGCAAGAGCGTGCTTCTTGCTCTAAAGCAGAGTGTGATCCATTGATGAGAACTATGCTGTATGTTTCCCTTCAGAAATGGAGTTAAATCCCAGACTCTGTGTCTTCCTACAGGCAAGACTTCGTTTCAGGTAAGGGCATTCACTTTTCAGCTCAAACGAACTACATCGTTCACTGAGCTCACACATTTCTCATCTTAACAGACAAGCATTGGATGTTAGAGGACCAGTGCTTTGTATCAGTTTCAGAAGCAGAGTTGGACTAGATATTGTCCGTATGTGTCGGAAACACCGTTCTTTTGTTCTCAGCACACTCACGTTTCCTGCTGTCTTAGAGACTCTAGAATGCAAGAGCGTGCTTCTTGTTCTATAGCAGAGTGTCATCAATGGATGAGACAATGCAGTGTGTTTCACTTCAGAAATGGAGTTAAATCCCAGGCTCTGAGTCTCCCTACAAGCAAGACTTCGTTTCAGGTAGGGGCAGTCACTTTTCTGCTCAAAGGAACTACATCGTTCACGAAGCTCACACGTTTCTCATCTTAACTGACAAGCATTGGATGTTAGAGGACCAGTGCATTGTATCAGTTTCAGAAGAAGATTTAGACTACATATAGTCCTTATGTGTAGGAAACACCGTTCTTTTGTTCTGGGCACAATCAGATTTCCTGCTGTATTAGATACTCTAGAAAGCAAGAGCGTGCTTCTTGCTCTAAAGCAGAGTGTGATCCATGGATGAGAACTATGCTGTGTGTTTCACTTCAGAAATTGACTTAAATCCCAGGCTCTGTGTTTTACTACAAGCAAGACTTCGTTTCAGGTAATGGCAGTCACTTTTCTGCTCAAATGAACTACATCATTCACGAAGCTCACACGTTTCTCATCTTAATTGACAAGCATTGGATGGTAGAGGACCAGTGCTTTGTATCAGTTTCAGAAGAAGAGTTGGACTAGATATGGTCCATATGTGTAGGAAACACCGTTCTTTTGTTCTGGGCACACTCAGATTTCCTGCTGTATTAGAAATTCAAGAAAGCAAGAGCGTGCTTCTCGCTCTAAAGCAGAGTGTGATCAATGGATGATTACACTGCTGTGTGTTTTACTTCAGAAATGGAGTTAAATCCCAGGCTCTGAGTCTTCCTACAAGCTAGACTTAAATTCAGGGAAGGGCAGTCACTTTTCTGCTCAAACTAACTACATCGTTCACGAAGCTCACACATTTCTCATCTTAACTGACAAGCATTGGATGTTAGAGGGTCAGTGCTTTGTATCAGTTTCAGAAGCAGATTTGGACTACATATGGTCCATATGTGTAGGAAACACCGTTCTTTTGTTCTGGGCACACTCAGATTTCCTGCTGTATTAGAGAGTCTAGAAAGCTAGAGTGTGCTTCTCGCTCTAAAGCAGAGTGTGATCCATGGATGAGAACTATGCTGTGTGTTTCCCTTCAGGAATGGACTTAAATCCCAGGCTCTGTGTCTTACTACAAGCAAGACTTCGTTTCAGGTAACGGCAGTCACTTTTCTGCTCAAATGAACTACATCATTCACGAAGCTCACACGTTTCTCATCTTAATTGACAAGAATTGGATGTTAGAGGACTAGTGCTTTGTATCAGTTTCAGAAGAAGAGTTGGACTAGATATGGTCCATATGTGTAGGAAACACCGTTCTTTTGTTCTGGACACACTCAGATTTCCTGCTGTCTTAGAGACTCTAGAAAGCAAGAGTGTGCTTCTTGCTCTAAAGCAGAGTGTGATCCATGGATGAGAACTATGCTGTGTGTTTCACTTCAGAAATTGACTTAATTCCCAGGCTCTGTGTCTTACTACAAGCAAGACTTCGTTTCAGGTAAGGGCAGTCACTTTTCTGCACAAATGAACTACATGATTCACGAAGCTCACACGTTTCTCATCTTAATTGACAAGCATTGGATGGTAGAGGACCAGTGCTTTGTATCAGTTTCAGAAGAAGAGTTGGACTAGATATGGTCCATATGTGTAGGAAACACCGTCCTTTTGTTCTGGGCACACTCAGATTTCCTGCTGTCTTAGAGAATCTAGAAAGCAATAGCGTGCTTCTTGTTCTAAAGCAGAGTGTGATCAATGGATGAGACAATGCTGTGTGTTTCACTTCAGAAATGGAGTTAAATCCCAGGCTCTGAGTCTTCCTACAGTCAAGACTTCATTTCAGGTAATGGCAGTCACTTTTCTGCTCAAACGAACTACATCGTTCATGAAGCTCACGCGTTTCTCATCTTAACTGACAAGCAATGGATGTTAGATGGTCAGTGCATTGTATCAGTTTCAGAAGCAGATTTGGACTACATATGGTCCATATGTGTAGGAAACACCATTCTTTTGTTCTGGGCATACTCAGATTTCCTGCTGTATTAGAGACTCTACAAAGCAAGAGCGTGCTTCTTGCTCTAAAGCAGAGTGTGATCCATTGATGAGAACTATGCTGTATGTTTCCCTTCAGAAATGGAGTTAAATCCCAGACTCTGTGTCTTCCTACAGGCAAGACTTCGTTTCAGGTAAGGGCATTCACTTTTCAGCTCAAACGAACTACATCGTTCACTGAGCTCACACATTTCTCATCTTAACAGACAAGCATTGGATGTTAGAGGACCAGTGCTTTGTATCAGTTTCAGAAGCAGAGTTGGACTAGATATTGTCCGTATGTGTCGGAAACACCGTTCTTTTGTTCTCAGCACACTCACGTTTCCTGCTGTCTTAGAGACTCTAGAATGCAAGAGCGTGCTTCTTGTTCTATAGCAGAGTGTCATCAATGGATGAGACAATGCAGTGTGTTTCACTTCAGAAATGGAGTTAAATCCCAGGCTCTGAGTCTCCCTACAAGCAAGACTTCGTTTCAGGTAGGGGCAGTCACTTTTCTGCTCAAAGGAACTACATCGTTCACGAAGCTCACACGTTTCTCATCTTAACTGACAAGCATTGGATGTTAGAGGACCAGTGCATTGTATCAGTTTCAGAAGAAGATTTAGACTACATATAGTCCTTATGTGTAGGAAACACCGTTCTTTTGTTCTGGGCACAATCAGATTTCCTGCTGTATTAGATACTCTAGAAAGCAAGAGCGTGCTTCTTGCTCTAAAGCAGAGTGTGATCCATGGATGAGAACTATGCTGTGTGTTTCACTTCAGAAATTGACTTAAATCCCAGGCTCTGTGTTTTACTACAAGCAAGACTTCGTTTCAGGTAATGGCAGTCACTTTTCTGCTCAAATGAACTACATCATTCACGAAGCTCACACGTTTCTCATCTTAATTGACAAGCATTGGATGGTAGAGGACCAGTGCTTTGTATCAGTTTCAGAAGAAGAGTTGGACTAGATATGGTCCATATGTGTAGGAAACACCGTTCTTTTGTTCTGGGCACACTCAGATTTCCTGCTGTATTAGAAATTCAAGAAAGCAAGAGCGTGCTTCTCGCTCTAAAGCAGAGTGTGATCAATGGATGATTACACTGCTGTGTGTTTTACTTCAGAAATGGAGTTAAATCCCAGGCTCTGAGTCTTCCTACAAGCTAGACTTAAATTCAGGGAAGGGCAGTCACTTTTCTGCTCAAACTAACTACATCGTTCACGAAGCTCACACATTTCTCATCTTAACTGACAAGCATTGGATGTTAGAGGGTCAGTGCTTTGTATCAGTTTCAGAAGCAGATTTGGACTACATATGGTCCATATGTGTAGGAAACACCGTTCTTTTGTTCTGGGCACACTCAGATTTCCTGCTGTATTAGAGAGTCTAGAAAGCTAGAGTGTGCTTCTCGCTCTAAAGCAGAGTGTGATCCATGGATGAGAACTATGCTGTGTGTTTCCCTTCAGGAATGGACTTAAATCCCAGGCTCTGTGTCTTACTACAAGCAAGACTTCGTTTCAGGTAACGGCAGTCACTTTTCTGCTCAAATGAACTACATCATTCACGAAGCTCACACGTTTCTCATCTTAATTGACAAGAATTGGATGTTAGAGGACTAGTGCTTTGTATCAGTTTCAGAAGAAGAGTTGGACTAGATATGGTCCATATGTGTAGGAAACACCGTTCTTTTGTTCTGGACACACTCAGATTTCCTGCTGTCTTAGAGACTCTAGAAAGCAAGAGTGTGCTTCTTGCTCTAAAGCAGAGTGTGATCCATGGATGAGAACTATGCTGTGTGTTTCACTTCAGAAATTGACTTAATTCCCAGGCTCTGTGTCTTACTACAAGCAAGACTTCGTTTCAGGTAAGGGCAGTCACTTTTCTGCACAAATGAACTACATGATTCACGAAGCTCACACGTTTCTCATCTTAATTGACAAGCATTGGATGGTAGAGGACCAGTGCTTTGTATCAGTTTCAGAAGAAGAGTTGGACTAGATATGGTCCATATGTGTAGGAAACACCGTCCTTTTGTTCTGGGCACACTCAGATTTCCTGCTGTCTTAGAGAATCTAGAAAGCAATAGCGTGCTTCTTGTTCTAAAGCAGAGTGTGATCAATGGATGAGACAATGCTGTGTGTTTCACTTCAGAAATGGAGTTAAATCCCAGGCTCTGAGTCTTCCTACAGTCAAGACTTCATTTCAGGTAATGGCAGTCACTTTTCTGCTCAAACGAACTACATCGTTCATGAAGCTCACGCGTTTCTCATCTTAACTGACAAGCAATGGATGTTAGATGGTCAGTGCATTGTATCAGTTTCAGAAGCAGATTTGGACTACATATGGTCCATATGTGTAGGAAACACCGTTCTTTTGTTCTGGGCATACTCAGATTTCCTGCTGTATTAGAGACTCTACAAAGCAAGAGCGTGCTTCTTGCTCTAAAGCAGAGTGTGATCCATTGATGAGAACTATGCTGTATGTTTCCCTTCAGAAATGGAGTTAAATCCCAGACTCTGTGTCTTCCTACAGGCATGACTTCGTTTCAGGTAAGGGCATTCACTTTTCAGCTCAAACGAACTACATCGTTCACTGAGCTCACACATTTCTCATCTTAACAGACAAGCATTGGATGTTAGAGGACCAGTGCTTTGTATCAGTTTCAGAAGCAGAGTTGGACTAGATATTGTCCGTATGTGTCAGAAACACCGTTCTTTTGTTCTCAGCACACTCACGTTTCCTGCTGTCTTAGAGACTCTAGAATGCAAGAGCGTGCTTCTTGTTCTATAGCAGAGTGTCATCAATGGATGAGACAATGCAGTGTGTTTCACTTCAGAAATGGAGTTAAATCCCAGGCTCTGAGTCTCCCTACAAGCAAGACTTCGTTTCAGGTAGGGGCAGTCACTTTTCTGCTCAAATGAACTACATCGTTCACGAAGCTCACACGTTTCTCATCTTAACTGACAAGGATTGGATGTTAGAGGACCAGTGCATTGTATCAGTTTCAGAAGAAGATTTAGACTACATATAGTCCTTATGTGTAGGAAACACCGTTCTTTTGTTCTGGGCACAATCAGATTTCCTGCTGTATTAGAAATTCAAGAAAGCAAGAGCGTGCTTCTCGCTCTAAAGCAGAGTGTGATCAATGGATGAGAACTATGCTGTGTGCTTGACTTCAGAAATGGAGTTAAATCCCAGGCTCTGAGTCTTCCTACAGGCAAGACTTCGTTTCAGGTAAGGGCAGTCACTTTTCTGCTCAAACGAACTACATCGTTCATGAAGCTCACACGTTTCTCATCTTAACTGACAAGCAATGGATGTTAGATGGTCAGTGCTTTGTATCAGTTTCAGAAGCAGATTTGGACTAGATATGGTCCATATGTGTAGGAAACACCGTTCTTTTGTTCTGGGCACACTCAGATTTCCTGCTGTATTAGAAATTCAAGAAAGCAAGAGCGTGCTTCTCGCTCTAAAGCAGAGTGTGATCAATGGATGATTACACTGCTGTGTGTTTTACTTCAGAAATGGAGTTAAATCCCAGGCTCTGAGTCTTCCTACAAGCAAGACTAAAATTCAGGTAAGGGCAGTCACTTTTCTGCTCAAACTAACTACATCGTTCACGAAGCTCACACATTTCTCATCTTAACTGACAAGCATTGGATGTTAGAGGGTCAGTGCTTTGTATCAGTTTCAGAAGCAGATTTGGACTACATATGGTCCATATGTGTAGGAAACACCGTTCTTTTGTTCTGGGCACACTCAGATTTCCTGCTGTATTAGAGAGTCTAGAAAGCTAGAGTGTGCTTCTCGCTCTAAAGCAGAGTGTGATCCATGGATGAGAACTATGCTGTGTGTTTCCCTTCAGAAATGGACTTAAATCCCAGGCTCTGTGTCTTACTACAAGCAAGACTTCGTTTCAGGTAACGGCAGTCACTTTTCTGCTCAAATGAACTACATCATTCACGAAGCTCACACGTTTCTCATCTTAACTGACAAGCATTGGATGTTAGAGGACCAGTGCATTGTATCAGTTTCAGAAGAAGATTTAGACTACATATAGTCCGTATGTGTAGGAAACACCGTTCTTTTGTTCTAGGCACAATCAGATTTCCTGCTGTATTAGATACTCTAGAAAACAAGAGCGTGATTCTTGCTCTAAAGCAGAGTGTGATCCATGGATGAGAACGATGCTGTGTGTTTCACTAAAGAAATTGACTTAAATCCCAGGCTCTGTGTCTTACTACAAGCAAGACTTCGTTTCAGGTAAGGGCAGTCACTTTTCTGCTCAAATGAACTACATGATTCACGAAGCTCACACGTTTCTCATCTTAATTGACAAGCATTGCATGGTAGAGGACCAGTGCTTTGTATCAGTTTCAGAAGAAGAGTTGGACTAGATATAGTCCATATGTGTAGGAAACACCGTCCTTTTGTTCTGGGCACACTCAGATTTCCTGCTGTCATAGAGAATCTAGAAAGCAATAGCGTGCTTCTTGTTCTAAAGCAGAGTGTGATCAATGGATGAGAAAATGCTGTGTGTTTCACTTCAGAAATGGAGTTAAATCCCAGGCTCTGAGTCTTCCTACAGTCAAGACTTCATTTCAGGTAAGGGCAGTCACTTTTCTGCTCAAACGAACTACATCGTTCATGAAGCTCACGCGTTTCTCATCTTAACTGACAAGCAATGGATGTTAGATGGTCAGTGCTTTGTATCAGTTTCAGAAGCAGATTTGGACTACATATGGTCCATATGTGTAGGAAACACCGTTCTTTTGTTCTGGGCATACTCAGATTAGCTGCTGTATTAGAGACTCTACAAAGCAAGAGCGTGCTTCTTGCTCTAAAGCAGAGTGTGATCCATTGATGAGAACTATGCTGTATGTTTCCCTTCAGAAATGGAGTTAAATCCCAGACTCTGTGTCTTCCTACAGGCAAGACTTCGTTTCAGGTAAGGGCAGTCACTTTTCAGCTCAAACGAACTACATCGTTCACTGAGCTCACACATTTCTCATCTTAACAGACAAGCATTGGATGTTAGAGGACCAGTGCTTTGTATCAGTTTCAGAAGCAGAGTTGGACTAGATATTGTCCGTATGTGTCGGAAACACCGTTCTTTTGTTCTCAGCACACTCACGTTTCCTGCTGTCTTAGAGACTCTAGAATGCAAGAGCGTGCTTCTTGTTCTATAGCAGAGTGTCATCAATGGATGAGACAATGCAGTGTGTTTCACTTCAGAAATGGAGTTAAATCCCAGGCTCTGAGTCTCCCTACAAGCAAGACTTCGTTTCAGGTAGGGGCAGTCACTTTTCTGCTCAAAGGAACTACATCGTTCATGAAGCTCACACGTTTCTCATCTTAACTGACAAGCATTGGATGTTAGAGGACCAGTGCATTGTATCAGTTTCAGAAGAAGATTTAGACTACATATAGTCCTTATGTGTAGGAAACACCGTTCTTTTGTTCTGGGCACAATCAGATTTCCTGCTGTATTAGATACTCTAGAAAGCAAGAGCGTGCTTCTTGCTCTAAAGCAGAGTGTGATCCATGGATGAGAACTATGCTGTGTGTTTCACTTCAGAAATTGACTTAAATCCCAGGCTCTGTGTCTTACTACAAGCAAGACTTCGTTTCAGGTAAGGGCAGTCACTTTTCTGCTCAAATGAACTACATCATTCACGAAGCTCACACGTTTCTCATCTTAACTGACAAGCAATGGATGTTAGATGGTCAGTGCTTTGTATCAGTTTCAGAAGCAGATTTGGACTACATATGGTCCATATGTGTAGGATACACCGTTCTTTTGTTCTGGTCACACTCAGATTTCCTGCTGTATTAGAAATTCAAGAAAGCAAGAGCGTGCTCCTCGCTCTAAAGCAGAGTGTGATCCGTGGATGAGAACTATGCTGTGTGTTTCCCTTCAGGAATGGATTTAAATCCCAGGCTCTGTGTCTTACTACAAGCAAGACTTCGTTTCAGGTAACGGCAGTCACTTTTCTGCTCAAATGAACTACATCATTCAAGAAGCTCACACGTTTCTCATGTTAATTGACAAGAATTGGATGTTAGAGGACCAGTGCTTTGTATAAGTTTCAGAAGAAGAATTGGACTAGATATGGTCCATATGTGTAGGAAACACCGTTCTTTTGTTCTGGACACACTCAGATTTCCTGCTGTCTTAGAGACTCTAGAAAGCAAGAGTGTGCTTCTTGCTCTAAAGCAGAGTGTGATCCATGGATGAGAACTATGCTGTGTGCTTGACTTCAGAAATGGAGTTAAATCCCAGGCTCAGAGTCTTCCTACAGGCAAGAACTTCGTTTCAGGTAAGGGCAGTCACTTTTCTGCTCAAACGAACTACATCGTTCATGAAGCTCACATGTTTCTCATCTTAACTGACAGGCAATGGATGTTAGATGGTCAGTGCTTTGTATCAGTTTCAGAAGCAGATTTGGACTAGATATGGTCCATATGTGTAGGAAACACCGTTCTTTTGTTCTGGGCACACTCAGATTTCCTGCTGTATTAGAAATTCAAGAAAGCAAGAGCGTGCTTCTCGCTCTAAAGCAGAGTGTGATCAATGGATGATTACACTGCTGTGTGTTTTACTTCAGAAATGGAGTTAAATCCCAGGCTCTGAGTCTTCCTACAAGCAAGACTTAAATTCAGGTAAGGGCAGTCACTTTTCTGCTCAAACTAACTACATCGTTCACGAAGCTCACACATTTCTCATCTTAACTGACAAGCATTGGATGTTAGAGGGTCACTGCTTTGTATCAGTTTCAGAAGCAGATTTGGACTACATATGGTCCATATGTGTAGGAAACACCGTTCTTTTGTTCTGGGCACACTCAGATTTCCTGCTGTATTAGAGAGTCTAGAAAGCTAGAGTGTGCTTCTCGCTCTAAAGCAGAGTGTGATCCATGGATGAGAACTATGCTGTGTGTTTCCCTTCAGAAATCGACTTAATATCAGGCTCTGTGTCTTACTACAAGCAAGACTTCGTTTCAGGTAACGGCAGTCACTTTTCTGCTCAAATGAACTACATCATTCATGAAGCTCACACGTTTCTCATCTTAATTGACAAGAATTGGATGTTAGAGGACCAGTGCTTTGTATCAGTTTCAGAAGAAGCGTTGGACTAGATATGGTCCATATGTGTAGGAAACACCGTTCTTTTGTTCTGGGCACACTCAGATTTCCTGCTGTATTAGAAATTCAAGAAAGCAAGAGCATGCTTCTCGCTCTAAAGCAGAGTGTGATCAATGGATGATTACACTGCTGTGTGTTTTACTTCAGAAATGGAGTTAAATCCCAGGCTCTGAGTCTTCCTACAAGCAAGAATTAAATTCAGGTAAGGGCAGTCACTTTTCTGCTCAAACTAACTACATCGTTCACGAAGCTCACACATTTCTCATCTTAACTGACAAGCATTGGATGTTAGAGGGTCACTGCTTTGTATCAGTTTCAGAAGCAGATTTGGACTACATATGGTCCATATGTGTAGGAAACACCGTTCTTTTGTTCTGGGCACACTCAGATTTCCTGCTGTATTAGAGAGTCTAGAAAGCTAGAGTGTGCTTCTCGCTCTAAAGCAGAGTGTGATCCATGGATGAGAACTATGCTGTGTGTTTCCCTTCAGAAATGGACTTAAATCCCAGGCTCTGTGTCTTACTACAAGCAAGACTTCGTTTCAGATAACGGCAGTCACTTTTCTGCTCAAATGAACTACATCATTCACGAAGCTCACACGTTTCTCATCTTAATTGACAAGAATTGGATGTTAGAGGACCAGTGCTTTGTATCAGTTTCAGAAGAAGAGTTGGACTAGATATGGTCCATATGTGTAGGAAACACCGTTCTTTTGTTCTGGGCACAATCATATTTCCTGCTGTCTTAGAGAATCTAGAAAGCAATAGCGTGCTTCTTGTTCTAAAGCAGAGTGTGATCAATGGATGAGACAATGCTGTGTGTTTCACTTCAGAAATGGAGTTAAATCCCAGGCTCTGAGTCTTCCTACAGTCAAGACTTCATTTCAGGTAAGGGCAGTTACTTTTCTGCTCAAACGAACTACATCGTTCATGAAGCTCACGCGTTTCTCATCTTAACTGACAAGCAATGGATGTTAGATGGTGAGTGCTTTGTATCAGTTTCAGAAGCAGAGTTGTACTAGATATTGTCCGTATGTGTCGGAAACACCGTTCTTTTGTTCTCAGCATACTCACGTTTCCTGCTGTCTTAGAGACTCTAGAATGCAAGGGCGTGATTCTTGTTCTATAGCAGAGTGTCATCAATGGATGAGACAATGCAGTGTGTTTCACTTCAGAAATGGAGTTAAATCCCAGGCTCTGAGTCTCCCTACAAGCAAGACTTCGTTTCAGGTAGGGGCAGTCACTTTTCTGCTCAAAGGAACTACATCGTTCACGAAGCTCACACGTTTCTCATCTTAACTGACAAGCATTGGATGTTAGAGGACCAGTGCTTTGTATCAGTTTCAGAAGAAGAGTTGGACTAGATATGGTCCATATGTGTAGGAAACACCGTTCTTTTGTTCTGGTCACACTCAGATTTCCTGCTGTATTGGAAATTCAAGAAAGCAAGAGCGTGCTCCTCGCTCTAAAGCAGAGTGTGATCAATGGATGATTACACTGCTGTGTGTTTTACTTCAGAAATGGAGTTAAATCCCAGGCTCTGAGTCTTCCTACAAGCAAGACTTAAATTCAGGTAAGGGCAGTCACTTTTCTGCTCAAACTAACTACATCGTTCACGAAGCTCACACATTTCTCATCTTAACTTACAAGCATTGGATGTTAGAGGGTCAGTGCTTTGTATCAGTTTCAGAAGCAGATTTGGACTACATATGGTCCATATGTGTAGGAAACACCGTTCTTTTGTTCTGGGCACACTCAGATTTCCTGCTGTATTAGAGAGTCTAGAAAGCTAGAGTGTGCTTCTCACTCTAAAGCAGAGTGTGATCCGTGGATGAGAACTATGCCGTGTGTTTCCCTTCAGGAATGGATTTAAATCCCAGGCTCTGTGTCTTACTACAAGCAAGACTTCGTTTCAGGTAACGGCAGTCACTTTTCTGCTCAAATGAACTACATCATTCACGAAGCTCACACGTTTCTCATCTTAATTGACAAGAATTGGGTGTTAGAGGACCAGTGCTTTGTATCAGTTTCAGAAGAAGAATTGGACTAGATATGGTCCATATGTGTAGGAAACACCGTTCTTTTGTTCTGGACACACTCAGATTTCCTGCTGTCTTAGAGACTCTAGAAAGCAAGAGTGTGCTTCTTGCTCTAAAGCAGAGTGTGATCCATGGATGAGAACTATGCTGTGTGCTTGACTTCAGAAATGGAGTTAAATCCCAGGCTCTGAGTCTTCCTACAGGCAAGACTTCGTTTCAGGTAAGGGCAGTCACTTTTCTGCTCAAACGAACTACATCGTTCATGAAGCTCACATGTTTCTCATCTTAACTGACAAGCAATGGATGTTAGATGGTCAGTGCTTTGTATCAGTTTCAGAAGCAGATTTGGACTAGATATGGTCCATATGTGTAGGAAACACCGTTCTTTTGTTCTGGGCACACTCAGATTTCCTGCTGTATTAGAAATTCAAGAAAGCAAGAGCGTGCTTCTCGCTCTAAAGCAGAGTGTGATCAATGGATGATTACACTGCTGTGTGTTTTATTTCAGAAATGGAGTTAAATCCCAGGCTCTGAGTCTTCCTACAAGCAAGACTTAAATTCAGGTAAGGGCAGTCACTTTTCTGCTCAAACTAACTACATCGTTCACGAAGCTCACACATTTCTCATCTTAACTGACAAGCATTGGATGTTAGAGGGTCACTGCTTTGTATCAGTTTCAGAAGCAGATTTGGACTACATATGGTCCATATGTGTAGGAAACACCGTTCTTTTGTTCTGGGCACACTCAGATTTCCTGCTGTATTAGAGAGTCTAGAAAGCTAGAGTGTGCTTCTCGCTCTAAAGCAGAGTGTGATCCATGGATGAGAACTATGCTGTGTGTTTCCCTTCAGAAATCGACTTAAATCCCAGGCTCTGTGTCTTACTACAAGCAAGACTTCGTTTCAGGTAACGGCAGTCACTTTTCTGCTCAAATGAACTACATCATTCATGAAGCTCACACGTTTCTCATCTTAATTGACAAGAATTGGATGTTAGAGGACCAGTGCTTTGTATCAGTTTCAGAAGAAGAGTTGGACTAGATATGGTCCATATGTGTAGGAAACACCGTTCTTTTGTTCTGGGCACACTCAGATTTCCTGCTGTATTAGAAATTCAAGAAAGCAAGAGCGTGCTTCTCGCTCTAAAGCAGAGTGTGATCAATGGATGATTACACTGCTGTGTGTTTTACTTCAGAAATGGAGTTAAATCCCAGGCTCTGAGTCTTCCTACAAGCAAGAATTAAATTCAGGTAAGGGCAGTCACTTTTCTGCTCAAACTAACTACATCGTTCACGAAGCTCACACATTTCTCATCTTAACTGACAAGCATTGGATGTTAGAGGGTCACTGCTTTGTATCAGCTTCAGAAGCAGATTTGGACTACATATGGTCCATATGTGTAGGAAACACCGTTCTTTTGTTCTGGGCACACTCAGATTTCCTGCTGTATTAGAGAGTCTAGAAAGCTAGAGTGTGCTTCTCGCTCTAAAGCAGAGTGTGATCCATGGATGAGAACTATGCTGTGTGTTTCCCTTCAGAAATGGACTTAAATCCCAGGCTCTGTGTCTTACTACAAGCAAGACTTCGTTTCAGGTAACGGCAGTCACTTTTCTGCTCAAATGAACTACATCATTCACGAAGCTCACACGTTTCTCATCTTAATTGACAAGAATTGGATGTTAGAGGACCAGTGCTTTGTATCAGTTTCAGAAGAAGAGTTGGACTAGATATGGTCCATATGTGTAGGAAACACCGTTCTTTTGTTCTGGGCACAATCAGATTTCCTGCTGTCTTAGAGAATCTAGAAAGCAATAGCGTGCTTCTTGTTCTAAAGCAGAGTGTGATCAATGGATGAGACAATGCTGTGTTTTTCACTTCAGAAATGGAGTTAAATCGAGGCTCTGTGTCTTCCTACAGGCAAGACTTCGTTTCAGGTAAGGGCAGTCACTTTTCAGCTCAAACGAACTACATCATTCACTGAGCTCACATGTTTCTCATCTTAACAGACAAGCATTGGATGTTAGAGGACCAGTGCATTGTATCTGTTTCAGAAGAAGTTTTGGACTACATATAGTCCGTATGTGTCGGAAACACCGTTCTTTTGTTCTGGGCACAATCAGATTTCATGCTCTATTAGAGACTCTAGAAAGCAAGAGCGTGCTTCTTGCTCTAAAGCAGAGTGTGATCCATTGATGAGAACTATGCTGTATGTTTCCCTTCAGAAATGGAGTTAAATCCCAGACTCTGTGTCTTCCTACAGGCAAGACTTCGTTTCAGGTAAGGGCAGTCACTTTTTAGCTCAAACGAACTACATCGTTCACTGAGCTCACACATTTCTCATCTTAACAGACAAGCATTGGATGTTAGAGGACCAGTGCTTTGTATCAGTTTCAGAAGCAGAGTTGGACTAGATATTGTCCGTATGTGTAGGAAACACTGTTCTTTTGTTCTCAGCACACTCACGTTTCCTGCTGTCTTAGAGACTCTAGAAAGCAAGAGCGTGCTTCTTGTTCTAAAGCAGAGTGTCATCAATGGATGAGACAATGCATTGTGTTTCACTTCAGAAATGGAGTTAAATCCCAGGCTCTGAGTCTCCCTACAAGCAAGACTTCGTTTCAGGTAGGGGCAGTCACTTTTCTGCTCAAAGGAACTACATCATTCACGAAGCTCACACGTTTCTCATCTTAACTGACAAGCATTGGATGTTAGAGGACCAGTGCATTGTATCAGTTTCAGAAGAAGATTTAGACTACATATAGTCCGTATGTGTAGGAAACACCGTTCTTTTGTTCTAGGCACAATCAGATTTCCTGCTGTATTAGATACTCTAGAAAGCAAGAGCGTGCTTCTCGCTCTAAAGCAGAGTGTGATCAATGGATGATTACACTGCTGTGTGTTTTATTTCAGAAATGGAGTTAAATCCCAGGCTCTGAGTCTTCCTACAAGCAAGACTTAAATTCAGGTAAGGGCAGTCACTTTTCTGCTCAAACTAACTACATCGTTCACGAAGCTCACACATTTCTCATCTTAACTGACAAGCATTGGATGTTAGAGGGTCACTGCTTTGCATCAGTTTCAGAAGCAGATTTGGACTACATATGGTCCATATGTGTAGGAAACACCGTTCTTTTGTTCTGGGCACACTCAGATTTCCTGCTGTATTAGAGAGTCTAGAAAGCTAGAGTGTGCTTCTCGCTCTAAAGCAGAGTGTGATCCATGGATGAGAACTATGCTGTGTGTTTCCCTTCAGAAATCGACTTAAATCCCAGGCTCTGTGTCTTACTACAAGCAAGACTTCGTTTCAGGTAACGGCAGTCACTTTTCTGCTCAAATGAACTACATCATTCATGAAGCTCACACGTTTCTCATCTTAATTGACAAGAATTGGATGTTAGAGGACCAGTGCTTTGTATCAGTTTCAGAAGAAGAGTTGGACTAGATATGGTCCATATGTGTAGGAAACACCGTTCTTTTGTTCTGGGCACACTCAGATTTCCTGCTGTATTAGAAATTCAAGAAAGCAAGAGCGTGCTTCTCGCTCTAAAGCAGAGTGTGATCAATGGATGATTACACTGCTGTGTGTTTTACTTCAGAAATGGAGTTAAATCCCAGGCTCTGAGTCTTCCTACAAGCAAGAATTAAATTCAGGTAAGGGCAGTCACTTTTCTGCTCAAACTAACTACATCGTTCACGAAGCTCACACATTTCTCATCTTAACTGACAAGCATTGGATGTTAGAGGGTCAGTGCTTTGTATCAGTTTCAGAAGCAGATTTGGACTACATATGGTCCATATGTGTAGGAAACACCGTTCTTTTGTTCTGGGCACACTCAGATTTCCTGCTGTATTAGAGAGTCTAGAAAGCTAGAGTGTGCTTCTCGCTCTAAAGCAGAGTGTGATCCATGGATGAGAACTATGCTGTGTGTTTCCCTTCAGAAATGGACTTAAATCCCAGGCTCTGTGTCTTACTACAAGCAAGACTTCGTTTCAGGTAACGGCAGTCACTTTTCTGCTCAAATGAACTACATCATTCACGAAGCTCACACGTTTCTCATCTTAATTGACAAGAATTGGATGTTAGAGGACCAGTGCTTTGTATCAGTTTCAGAAGAAGAGTTGGACTAGATATGGTCCATATGTGTAGGAAACACCGTTCTTTTGTTCTGGGCACAATCAGATTTCCTGCTGTCTTAGAGAATCTAGAAAGCAATAGCGTGCTTCTTGTTCTAAAGCAGAGTGTGATCAATGGATGAGACAATGCTGTGTGTTTCACTTCAGAAATGGAGTTAAATCCCAGGCTCTGAGTCTTCCTACAGTCAAGACTTCATTTCAGGTAAGGGCAGTTACTTTTCTGCTCAAACGAACTACATCGTTCACTGAGCTCACGCGTTTCTCATCTTAACTGACAAGCAATGGATGTTAGATGGTGAGTGCTTTGTATCAGTTTCAGAAGCAGAGTTGTACTAGATATTGTCCGTATGTGTCGGAAACACCGTTCTTTTGTTCTCAGCACACTCACGTTTCCTGCTGTCTTAGAGACTCTAGAATGCAAGGGCGTGATTCTTGTTCTATAGCAGAGTGTCATCAATGGATGAGACAATGCAGTGTGTTTCACTTCAGAAATGGAGTTAAATCCCAGGCTCTGAGTCTCCCTACAAGCAAGACTTCGTTTCAGGTAGGGGCAGTCACTTTTCTGATCAAAGGAACTACATCGTTCACGAAGCTCACACGTTTCTCATCTTAACTGACAAGCATTGGATGTTAGAGGACCAGTGCTTTGTATCAGTTTCAGAAGCAGATTTGGACTACATATGGTCCATATGTGTAGGAAACACCGTTCTTTTGTTCTGGGCACACTCAGATTTCCTGCTGTATTAGAGAGTCTAGAAAGCTAGAGTGTGCTTCTCGCTCTAAAGCAGAGTGTGATCCGTGGATGAGAACTATGCCGTGTGTTTCCCTTCAGGAATGGATTTAAATCCCAGGCTCTGTGTCTTACTACAAGCAAGACTTCGTTTCAGGTAATGGCAGTCACTTTTCTGCTCAAATGAACTACATCATTCACGAAGCTCACACGTTTCTCATCTTAATTGACAAGAATTGGATGTTAGAGGACCAGTGCTTTGTATCAGTTTCAGAAGAAGAATTGGACTAGATATGGTCCATATGTGTAGGAAACACCGTTCTTTTGTTCTGGACACACTCAGATTTCCTGCTGTCTTAGAGACTCTAGAAAGCAAGAGTGTGCTTCTTGCTCTAAAGCAGAGTGTGATCCATGGATGAGAACTATGCTGTGTGCTTGACTTCAGAAATGGAGTTAAATCCCAGGCTCTGAGTCTTCCTACAGGCAAGACTTCGTTTCAGGTAAGGGCAGTCACTTTTCTGCTCAAACGAACTACATCGTTCATGAAGCTCACATGATTCTCATCTTAACTGACAAGCAATGGATGTTAGATGGTCAGTGCTTTGTATCAGTTTCAGAAGCAGATTTGGACTAGATATGGTCCATATGTGTAGGAAACACCGTTCTTTTGTTCTGGGCACACTCAGATTTCCTGCTGTATTAGAAATTCAAGAAAGCAAGAGCGTGCTTCTCGCTCTAAAGCAGAGTGTGATCAATGGATGATTACACTGCTGTGTGTTTTATTTCAGAAATGGAGTTAAATCCCAGGCTCTGAGTCTTCCTACAAGCAAGACTTAAATTCAGGTAAGGGCAGTCACTTTTCTGCTCAAACTAACTACATCGTTCACGAAGCTCACACATTTCTCATCTTAACTGACAAGCATTGGATGTTAGAGGGTCACTGCTTTGTATCAGTTTCAGAAGCAGATTTGGACTACATATGGTCCATATGTGTAGGAAACACCGTTCTTTTGTTCTGGGCACACTCAGATTTCCTGCTGTATTAGAGAGTCTAGAAAGCTAGAGTGTGCTTCTCGCTCTAAAGCAGAGTGTGATCCATGGATGAGAACTATGCTGTGTGTTTCCCTTCAGAAATCGACTTAAATCCCAGGCTCTGTGTCTTACTACAAGCAAGACTTCGTTTCAGGTAACGGCAGTCACTTTTCTGCTCAAATGAACTACATCATACACGAAGCTCACACGTTTCTCATCTTAATTGACAAGAATTGGATGTTAGAGGACCAGTGCTTTGTATCAGTTTCAGAAGAAGAGTTGGACTAGATATGGTCCATATGTGTAGGAAACACCGTTCTTTTGTTCTGGGCACACTCAGATTTCCTGCTGTATTAGAAATTCAAGAAAGCAAGAGCGTGCTTCTCGCTCTAAAGCAGAGTGTGATCAATGGATGATTACACTGCTGTGTGTTTTACTTCAGAAATGGAGTTAAATCCCAGGCTCTGAGTCTTCCTACAAGCAAGAATTAAATTCAGGTAAGGGCAGTCACTTTTCTGCTCAAACTAACTACATCGTTCACGAAGCTCACACATTTCTCATCTTAACTGACAAGCATTGGATGTTAGAGGGTCACTGCTTTGTATCAGTTTCAGAAGCAGATTTGGACTACATATGGTCCATATGTGTAGGAAACACCGTTCTTTTGTTCTGGGCACATTCAGATTTCCTGCTCTATTAGAGACTCTAGAAAGCAAGAGCGTGCTTCTTGCTCTAAAGCAGAGTGTGATCCATGGATGAGAACTATGCTGTGTGTTTCCCTTCAGAAATGGAGTTAAATCCCAGACTCTGTGTCTTCCTACAGGCAAGACTTCGTTTCAGGTAAGGGCAGTCACTTTTTAGCTCAAACGAACTACATCGTTCACTGAGCTCACACGTTTCTCATCTTAACAGACAAGCATTGGATGTTAGAGGACCAGTGCTTTGTATCAGTTTCAGAAGCAGAGTTGGACTAGATATTGTCCGTATGTGTAGGAAACACTGTTCTTTTGTTCTCGGCACACTCACGTTTCCTGCTGTCTTAGAGACTCTAGAAAGCAAGAGCGTGCTTCTTGTTCTAAAGCAGAGTGTCATCAATGGATGAGACAATGCATTGTGTTTCACTTCAGAAATGGAGTTAAATCCCAGGCTCTGAGTCTCCCTACAAGCAAGACTTCGTTTCAGGTAGGGGCAGTCACTTTTCTGCTCAATGGAACTACATCCTTCACGAAGCTCACACGTTTCTCATCTTAACTGACAAGCATTGGATGTTAGAGGACCAGTGCATTGTATCAGTTTCAGAAGAAGATTTAGACTACATATAGTCCGTATGTGTAGGATACACCGTTCTTTTGTTCTAGGCACAATCAGATTTCCTGCTGTATTAGATACTCTAGAAAGCAAGAGCGTGCTTCTTGCTCTAAAGCAGAGTGTGATCCATGGATGAGAACAATGCTGTGTGTTTCACTAAAGAAATTGACTTAAATCCCAGGCTCTGTGTCTTACTACAAGCAAGACTTCGTTTCAGGTAAGGGCAGTCACTTTTCTGCTCAAATGAACTACATGATTCACGAAGCTCACATGTTTCTCATCTTAATTGACAAGCATTGGATGGTAGAGGACCAGTGCTTTGTATCAGTTTCAGAAGAAGAGTTGGACTAGATATAGTCCATATGTGTAGGAAACACCGTCCTTTTGTTCTGGGCACACTCAGATTTCCTGCTGTCTTAGAGAATCTAGAAAGCAATAGCGTGCTTCTTGTTCTAAAGCAGAGTGTGATCAATGGTAGAGACAATGCTGTGTGTTTCACTTCAGAAATGGAGTTAAATCCCAGGCTCTGAGTCTTCCTACAGTCAAGACTTCATTTCAGGTAAGGGCAGTTACTTTTCTGCTCAAACGAACTACATCGTTCATGAAGCTCACGCGTTTCTCATCTTAACTGACAAGCAATGGATGTTAGATGGTGAGTGCTTTGTATCAGTTTCAGAAGCAGATTTGGACTACATATGGTCCATATGTGTAGGAAACACCGTTCTTTTGTTCCGGGCATACTCAGATTTCCTGCTGTATTAGAGACTCTACAAAGCAAGAGCGTGCTTCTTGCTCTAAAGCAGAGTGTGATCCATTGATGAGAACTATGCTGTATGTTTCCCTTCAGAAATGGACTTAAATCCCAGACTCTGTGTCTTCCTACAGGCAAGACTTCGTTTCAGGTAAGGGCATTCACTTTTCAGCTCAAACGAACTACATCGTTCACTGAGCTCACACATTTCTCATCTTAACAGACAAGCATTGGATGTTAGAGGACCAGTGCTTTGTATCAGTTTCAGAAGCAGAGTTGGACAAGATATTGTCCGTGTGTGTCGGAAACACCGTTCTTTTGTTCTCAGCACACTCACTTTTCCTGCTGTCTTAGAGACTCTAGAATGCAAGGGCGTGCTTCTTGTTCTATAGCAGAGTGTCATCAATGGATGAGACAATGCAGTGTGTTTCACTTCAGAAATGGAGTTAAATCCCAGGCTCTGAGTCTCCCTACAAGCAAGACTTCGTTTCAGGTAGGGGCAGTCACTTTTCTGCTCAAAGGAACTACATCGTTCACGAAGCTCACACATTTCTCATCTTAACTGACAAGCATTGGATGTTAGAGGACCAGTGCATTGTATCATTTTCAGAAGAAGATTTAGACTACATATAGATCTTATGTGTAGGAAACACCGTTCTTTTGTTCTGGGCACAATCAGATTTCCTGCTGTATTAGAGACTCTACAAAGCAAGAGTGTGCTTCTCGCTCTAAAGCAGAGTGTGATCCATGGATGAGAACTATGCTGTGTGTTTCCCTTCAGAAATGGACTTAAATCCCAGGCTCTGTGTCTTACTACAAGCAAGACTTCGTTTCAGGAAAGGGCAGTCACTTTTCTGCTCAAATGAACTACATCACTCACGAAGATCACACGTTTCTCATCTTAATTGACAAGCATTGGATGGTAGAGGACCAGTGCTTTGTATCAGTTTCAGAAGAAGAGTTGGACTAGATATGGTCCAAATGTGTAGGAAACACCGTTCTTTTGTTCTGGGCACACTCAGATTTCCTGCTGTCTTAGAGAATCTAGAAAGCAATAGCGTGCTTCTTGTTCTAAAGCAGAGTGTGATCAATGGATGAGACAATGCTGTGTTTTTCACTTCAGAAATGGAGTTAAATCCGAGGCTCTGTGTCTTCCTACAGGCAAGACTTCGTTTCAGGTAAGGGCAGTCACTTTTCAGCTCAAACGAACTACATCGTTCACTGAGCTCACACGTTTCTCATCTTAACTGACAAGCATTGGATGTTAGAGGACCAGTGCATTGTATCAGTTTCAGAAGAAGATTTAGACTACATATAGTCCGTATGTGTAGGAAACACCATTCTTTTGTTCTAGGCACAATCAGATTTCCTGCTGTATTAGATACTCTAGAAAGCAAGAGCGTGCTTCTTGCTCTAAAGCAGAGTGTGATCCATGGATGAGAACTATGCTGTGTGTTTCACTAAAGAAATTGACTTAAATCCCAGGCTCTGTGTCTTACTACAAGCAAGACTTCGTTTCAGGTAAGGGCAGTCATTTTTCTGCTCAAATGAACTACATGATTCACGAAGCTCACACGTTTCTCATCTTAATTGACAAGCATTGGATGGTAGAGGACCAGTGCTTTGTATCAGTTTCAGAAGCAGATTTGGACTAGATATGGTCCATATGTGTAGGAAACACCGTTCTTTTGTTCTGGGCACACTCAGATTTCCTGCTGTATTAGAAATTCAAGAAAGCAAGAGCGTGCTTCTCGCTCTAAAGCAGAGTGTGATCAATGGATGATTACACTGCTGTGTGTTTTATTTCAGAAATTGAGTTAAATCCCAGGCTCTGAGTCTTCCTACAAGCAAGACTTAAATTCAGGTAAGGGCAGTCACTTTTCTGCTCAAACTAACTACATCGTTCACGAAGCTCACACATTTCTCATCTTAACTGACAAGCATTGGATGTTAGAGGGTCACTGCTTTGCATCAGTTTCAGAAGCAGATTTGGACTACATATGGTCCATATGTGTAGGAAACACCGTTCTTTTGTTCTGGGCACACTCAGATTTCCTGCTGTATTAGAGAGTCTAGAAAGCTAGAGTGTGCTTCTCGCTCTAAAGCAGAGTGTGATCCATGGATGAGAACTATGCTGTGTGTTTCCCTTCAGAAATGGACTTAAATCCCAGGCTCTGTGTCTTACTACAAGCAAGACTTCGTTTCAGGTAACGGCAGTCACTTTTCTGCTCAAATGAACTACATCATTCATGAAGCTCACACGTTTCTCATCTTAATTGACAAGAATTGGATGTTAGAGGACCAGTGCTTTGTATCAGTTTCAGAAGAAGAGTTGGACTAGATATGGTCCATATGTGTAGGAAACACCGTTCTTTTGTTCTGGGCACACTCAGATTTCCTGCTGTATTAGAAATTCAAGAAAGCAAGAGCGTGCTTCTCGCTCTAAAGCAGAGTGTGATCAATGGATGATTACACTGCTGTGTGTTTTACTTCAGAAATGGAGTTAAATCCCAGGCTCTGAGTCTTCCTACAAGCAAGAATTAAATTCAGGTAAGGGCAGTCACTTTTCTGCTCAAACTAACTACATCGTTCACGAAGCTCACACATTTCTCATCTTAACTGACAAGCATTGGATGTTAGAGGGTCACTGCTTTGTATCAGTTTCAGAAGCAGATTTGGACTACATATGGTCCATATGTGTAGGAAACACCGTTCTTTTGTTCTGGGCACACTCAGATTTCCTGCTGTATTAGAGAGTCTAGAAAGCTAGAGTGTGCTTCTCGCTCTAAAGCAGAGTGTGATCCATGGATGAGAACAATGCTGTGTGTTTCACTAAAGAAATTGACTTAAATCCCAGGCTCTGTGTCTTACTACAAGCAAGACTTCGTTTCAGGTAAGGGCAGTCACTTTTCTGCTCAAATGAACTACATGATTCACGAAGCTCACACGTTTCTCATCTTAATTGACAAGCATTGGATGGTAGAGGACCAGTGCTTTGTATCAGTTTCAGAAGAAGAGTTGGACTAGATATAGTCCATATGTGTAGGAAACACCGTCCTTTTGTTCTGGGCACACTCAGATTTCCTGCTGTCTTAGAGAATCTAGAAAGCAATAGCGTGCTTCTTGTTCTAAAGCAGAGTGTGATCAATGGATGAGACAATGCTGTGTGTTTCACTTCAGAAATGGAGTTAAATCCCAGGCTCTGAGTCTTCCTACAGTCAAGACTTCATTTCAGGTCAGGGCAGTTACTTTTCTGCTCAAACGAACTACATCGTTCATGAAGCTCACGCGTTTCTCATCTTAACTGACAAGCAATGGATGTTAGATGGTGAGTGCTTTCTATCAGTTTCAGAAGCAGATTTGGACTACATATGGTCCATATGTGTAGGAAACACCGTTCTTTTGTTCCGGGCATACTCAGATTTACTGCTGTATTAGAGACTCTACAAAGCAAGAGCGTGCTTCTTGCTCTCAAGCAGAGTGTGATCCATTGATGAGAACTATGCTGTATGTTTCCCTTCAGAAATGGAGTTAAATCCCAGACTCTGTGTCTTCCTACAGGCAAGACTTCGTTTCAGGTAAGGGCATTCACTTTTCAGCTCAAACGAACTACATCGTTCACTGAGCTCACACATTTCTCATCTTAACAGACAAGCATTGGATGTTAGAGGACCAGTGCTTTGTATCAGTTTCAGAAGCAGAGTTGGACTAGATATTGTCCGTGTGTGTCGGAAACACCGTTCTTTTGTTCTCAGCACACTCACGTTTCCTGCTGTCTTAGAGACTCTAGAATGCAAGGGCGTGCTTCTTGTTCTATAGCAGAGTGTCATCAATGGATGAGACAATGCAGTGTGTTTCACTTCAGAAATGGAGTTAAATCCCAGGCTCTGAGTCTCCCTACAAGCAAGACTTCGTTTCAGGTATGGGCAGTCACTTTTCTGCTCAAAGGAACTACATCGTTCACGAAGCTCACACATTTCTCATCTTAACTGACAAGCATTGGATGTTAGAGGACCAGTGCATTGTATCATTTTCAGAAGAAGATTTAGACTACATATAGATCTTATGTGTAGGAAACACCGTTCTTTTGTTCTGGGCACAATCAGATTTCCTGCTGTATTAGAGACTCTACAAAGCAAGAGTGTGCTTCTCGCTCTAAAGCAGAGTGTGATCCATGGATGAGAACTATGCTGTGTGTTTCCCTTCAGAAATGGACTTAAATCCCAGGCTCTGTGTCTTACTACAAGCAAGACTTCGTTTCAGGAAAGGGCAGTCACTTTTCTGCTCAAATGAACTACATCACTCACGAAGCTCACACGTTTCTCATCTTAATTGACAAGCATTGGATGGTAGAGGACCAGTGCTTTGTATCAGTTTCAGAAGAAGAGTTGGACTAGATATGGTCCAAATGTGTAGGAAACACCGTTCTTTTGTTCTGGGCACACTCAGATTTCCTGCTGTCTTAGAGAATCTAGAAAGCAATAGCGTGCTTCTTGTTCTAAAGCAGAGTGTGATCAATGGATGAGACAATGCTGTGTTTTTCACTTCAGAAATGGAGTTAAATCCGAGGCTCTGTGTCTTCCTACAGGCAAGACTTCGTTTCAGGTAAGGGCAGTCACTTTTCAGCTCAAACGAACTACATCGTTCACTGAGCTCACACGTTTCTCATCTTAACTGACAAGCATTGGATGTTAGAGGACCAGTGCATTGTATCAGTTTCAGAAGAAGATTTAGACTACATATAGTCCGTATGTGTAGGAAACACCGTTCTTTTGTTCTAGGCACAATCAGATTTCCTGCTGTATTAGATACTCTAGAAAGCAAGAGCGTGCTTCTTGCTCTAAAGCAGAGTGTGATCCATGGATGAGAACTATGCTGTGTGTTTCACTAAAGAAATTGACTTAAATCCCAGGCTCTGTGTCTTACTACAAGCAAGACTTCGTTTCAGGTAAGGGCAGTCATTTTTCTGCTCAAATGAACTACATGATTCACGAAGCTCACACGTTTCTCATCTTAATTGACAAGCATTGGATGGTAGAGGACCAGTGCTTTGTATCAGTTTCAGAAGCAGATTTGGACTAGATATGGTCCATATGTGTAGGAAACACCGTTCTTTTGTTCTGGGCACACTCAGATTTCCTGCTGTATTAGAAATTCAAGAAAGCAAGAGCGTGCTTCTCGCTCTAAAGCAGAGTGTGATCAATGGATGATTACACTGCTGTGTGTTTTATTTCAGAAATGGAGTTAAATCCCAGGCTCTGAGTCTTCCTACAAGCAAGACTTAAATTCAGGTAAGGGCAGTCACTTTTCTGCTCAAACTAACTACATCATTCACGAAGCTCACACATTTCTCATCTTAACTGACAAGCATTGGATGTTAGAGGGTCACTGCTTTGCATCAGTTTCAGAAGCAGATTTGGACTACATATGGTCCATATGTGTAGGAAACACCGTTCTTTTGTTCTGGGCACACTCAGATTTCCTGCTGTATTAGAGAGTCTAGAAAGCTAGAGTGTGCTTCTCGCTCTAAAGCAGAGTGTGATCCATGGATGAGAACTATGCTGTGTGTTTCCCTTCAGAAATGGACTTAAATCCCAGGCTCTGTGTCTTACTACAAGCAAGACTTCGTTTCAGGTAACGGCAGTCACTTTTCTGCTCAAATGAACTACATCATTCATGAAGCTCACACGTTTCTCATCTTAATTGACAAGAATTGGATGTTAGAGGACCAGTGCTTTGTATCAGTTTCAGAAGAAGAGTTGGACTAGATATGGTCCATATGTGTAGGAAACACCGTTCTTTTGTTCTGGGCACACTCAGATTTCCTGCTGTATTAGAAATTCAAGAAAGCAAGAGCGTGCTTCTCGCTCTAAAGCAGAGTGTGATCAATGGATGATTACACTGCTGTGTGTTTTACTTCAGAAATGGAGTTAAATCCCAGGCTCTGAGTCTTCCTACAAGCAAGAATTAAATTCAGGTAAGGGCAGTCACTTTTCTGCTCAAACTAACTACATCGTTCACGAAGCTCACACATTTCTCATCTTAACTGACAAGCATTGGATGTTAGAGGGTCACTGCTTTGTATCAGTTTCAGAAGCAGATTTGGACTACATATGGTCCATATGTGTAGGAAACACCGTTCTTTTGTTCTGGGCACACTCAGATTTCCTGCTGTATTAGAGAGTCTAGAAAGCTAGAGTGTGCTTCTCGCTCTAAAGCAGAGTGTGATCCATGGATGAGAACTATGTTGTGTGTTTCCCTTCAGAAATGGACTTAAATCCCAGGCTCTGTGTCTTACTACAAGCAAGACTTCGTTTCAGGTAACGGCAGTCACTTTTCTGCTCAAATGAACTACATCATTCACGAAGCTCACACGTTTCTCATCTTAATTGACAAGAATTGGATGTTAGAGGACCAGTGCTTTGTATCAGTTTCAGAAGAAGAGTTGGACTAGATATGGTCCATATGTGTAGGAAACACCGTTCTTTTGTTCTGGGCACAATCAGATTTCCTGCTGTCTTAGAGAATCTAGAAAGCAATAGCGTGCTTCTTGTTCTAAAGCAGAGTGTGATCAATGGATGAGACAATGCTGTGTGTTTCACTTCAGAAATGGAGTTAAATCCCAGGCTCTGAGTCTTCCTACAGTCAAGACTTCATTTCAGGTAAGGGCAGTTACTTTTCTGCTCAAACGAACTACATCGTTCATGAAGCTCACGCGTTTCTCATCTTAACTGACAAGCAATGGATGTTAGATGGTGAGTGCTTTGTATCAGTTTCAGAAGCAGAGTTGTACTAGATATTGTCCGTATGTGTCGGAAACACCGTTCTTTTGTTCTCAGCACACTCACGTTTCCTGCTGTCTTAGAGACTCTAGAATGCAAGGGCGTGATTCTTGTTCTATAGCAGAGTGTCATCAATGGATGAGACAATGCAGTGTGTTTCACTTCAGAAATGGAGTTAAATCCCAGGCTCTGAGTCTCCCTACAAGCAAGACTTCGTTTCAGGTAGGGGCAGTCACTTTTCTGATCAAAGGAACTACATCGTTCACGAAGCTCACACGTTTCTCATCTTAACTGACAAGCATTGGATGTTAGAGGACCAGTGCTTTGTATCAGTTTCAGAAGAAGAGTTGGACTAGATATGGTCCATATGTGTAGGAAACACCGTTCTTTTGTTCTGGTCACACTCAGATTTCCTGCTGTATTGGAAATTCAAGAAAGCAAGAGCGTGCTCCTCGCTCTAAAGCAGAGTGTGATCAATGGATGATTACACTGCTGTGTGTTTTACTTCAGAAATGGAGTTAAATCCCAGGCTCTGAGTCTTCCTACAAGCAAGACTTAAATTCAGGTAAGGGCAGTCACTTTTCTGCTCAAACTAACTACATCGTTCACGAAGCTCACACATTTCTCATCTTAACTTACAAGCATTGGATGTTAGAGGGTCAGTGCTTTGTATCAGTTTCAGAAGCAGATTTGGACTACATATGGTCCATATGTGTAGGACACACCGTTCTTTTGTTCCGGGCATACTCAGATTTCCTGCTGTATTAGAGACTCTACAAAGCAAGAGCGTGCTTCTTGCTCTAAAGCAGAGTGTGATCCATTGATGAGAACTATGCTGTATGTTTCCCTTCAGAAATGGACTTAAATCCCAGACTCTGTGTCTTCCTACAGGCAAGACTTCGTTTCAGGTAAGGGCATTCACTTTTCAGCTCAAACGAACTACATCGTTCACTGAGCTCACACATTTCTCATCTTAACAGACAAGCATTGGATGTTAGAGGACCAGTGCTTTGTATCAGTTTCAGAAGCAGAGTTGGACTAGATATTGTCCGTGTGTGTCGGAAACACCGTTCTTTTGTTCTCAGCACACTCACGTTTCCTGCTGTCTTAGAGACTCTAGAATGCAAGGGCATGCTTCTTGTTCTATAGCAGAGTGTCATCAATGGATGAGACAATGCAGTGTGTTTCACTTCAGAAATGGAGTTAAATCCCAGGCTCTGAGTCTCCCTACAAGCAAGACTTCGTTTCAGGTAGGGGCAGTCACTTTTCTGCTCAAAGGAACTACATCGTTCACGAAGCTCACACATTTCTCATCTTAACTGACAAGCATTGGATGTTAGAGGACCAGTGCATTGTATCATTTTCAGAAGAAGATTTAGACTACATATAGATCTTATGTGTAGGAAACACCGTTCTTTTGTTCTGGGCACAATCAGATTTCCTGCTGTATTAGAGACTCTACAAAGCAAGAGTGTGCTTCTCGCTCTAAAGCAGAGTGTGATCCATGGATGAGAACTATGCTGTGTGTTTCCCTTCAGAAATGGACTTAAATCCCAGGCTCTGTGTCTTACTACAAGCAAGACTTCGTTTCAGGAAAGGGCAGTCACTTTTCTGCTCAAATGAACTACATCACTCACGAAGCTCACACGTTTCTCATCTTAATTGACAAGCATTGGATGGTAGAGGACCAGTGCTTTGTATCAGTTTCAGAAGAAGAGTTGGACTAGATATGGTCCAAATGTGTAGGAAACACCGTTCTTTTGTTCTGGGCACACTCAGATTTCCTGCTGTCTTAGAGAATCTAGAAAGCAATAGCGTGCTTCTTGTTCTAAAGCAGAGTGTGATCAATGGATGAGACAATGCTGTGTTTTTCACTTCAGAAATGGAGTTAAATCCGAGGCTCTGTGTCTTCCTACAGGCAAGACTTCGTTTCAGGTAAGGGCAGTCACTTTTCAGCTCAAACGAACTACATCGTTCACTGAGCTCACACGTTTCTCATCTTAACTGACAAGCATTGGATGTTAGAGGACCAGTGCATTGTATCAGTTTCAGAAGAAGATTTAGACTACATATAGTCCGTATGTGTAGGAAACACCGTTCTTTTGTTCTAGGCACAATCAGATTTCCTGCTGTATTAGATACTCTAGAAAGCAAGAGCGTGCTTCTTGCTCTAAAGCAGAGTGTGATCCATGGATGAGAACTATGCTGTGTGTTTCACTAAAGAAATTGACTTAAATCCCAGGCTCTGTGTCTTACTACAAGCAAGACTTCGTTTCAGGTAAGGGCAGTCATTTTTCTGCTCAAATGAACTACATGATTCACGAAGCTCACACGTTTCTCATCTTAATTGACAAGCATTGGATGGTAGAGGACCAGTGCTTTGTATCAGTTTCAGAAGCAGATTTGGACTAGATATGGTCCATATGTGTAGGAAACACCGTTCTTTTGTTCTGGGCACACTCAGATTTCCTGCTGTATTAGAAATTCAAGAAAGCAAGAGCGTGCTTCTCGCTCTAAAGCAGAGTGTGATCAATGGATGATTACACTGCTGTGTGTTTTATTTCAGAAATTGAGTTAAATCCCAGGCTCTGAGTCTTCCTACAAGCAAGACTTAAATTCAGGTAAGGGCAGTCACTTTTCTGCTCAAACTAACTACATCGTTCACGAAGCTCACACATTTCTCATCTTAACTGACAAGCATTGGATGTTAGAGGGTCACTGCTTTGCATCAGTTTCAGAAGCAGATTTGGACTACATATGGTCCATATGTGTAGGAAACACCGTTCTTTTGTTCTGGGCACACTCAGATTTCCTGCTGTATTAGAGAGTCTAGAAAGCTAGAGTGTGCTTCTCGCTCTAAAGCAGAGTGTGATCCATGGATGAGAACTATGCTGTGTGTTTCCCTTCAGAAATGGACTTAAATCCCAGGCTCTGTGTCTTACTACAAGCAAGACTTCGTTTCAGGTAACGGCAGTCACTTTGCTGCTCAAATGAACTACATCATTCATGAAGCTCACACGTTTCTCATCTTAATTGACAAGAATTGGATGTTAGAGGACCAGTGCTTTGTATCAGTTTCAGAAGAAGAGTTGGACTAGATATGGTCCGTATGTGTAGGAAACACCGTTCTTTTGTTCTGGGCACACTCAGATTTCCTGCTGTATTAGAAATTCAAGAAAGCAAGAGCGTGCTTCTCGCTCTAAAGCAGAGTGTGATCAATGGATGATTACACTGCTGTGTGTTTTACTTCAGAAATGGAGTTAAATCCCAGGCTCTGAGTCTTCCTACAAGCAAGAATTAAATTCAGGTAAGGGCAGTCACTTTTCTGCTCAAACTAACTACATCGTTCACGAAGCTCACACATTTCTCATCTTAACTGACAAGCATTGGATGTTAGAGGGTCACTGCTTTGTATCAGTTTCAGAAGCAGATTTGGACTACATATGGTCCATATGTGTAGGAAACACCGTTCTTTTGTTCTGGGCACACTCAGATTTCCTGCTGTATTAGAGAGTCTAGAAAGCTAGAGTGTGCTTCTCGCTCTAAAGCAGAGTGTGATCCATGGATGAGAACAATGCTGTGTGTTTCACTAAAGAAATTGACTTAAATCCCAGGCTCTGTGTCTTACTACAAGCAAGACTTCGTTTCAGGTAAGGGCAGTCACTTTTCTGCTCAAATGAACTACATGATTCACGAAGCTCACACGTTTCTCATCTTAATTGACAAGCATTGGATGGTAGAGGACCAGTGCTTTGTATCAGTTTCAGAAGAAGAGTTGGACTAGATATAGTCCATATGTGTAGGAAACACCGTCCTTTTGTTCTGGGCACACTCAGATTTCCTGCTGTCTTAGAGAATCTAGAAAGCAATAGCGTGCTTCTTGTTCTAAAGCAGAGTGTGATCAATGGATGAGACAATGCTGTGTGTTTCACTTCAGAAATGGAGTTAAATCCGAGGCTCTGAGTCTTCCTACAGTCAAGACTTCATTTCAGGTCAGGGCAGTTACTTTTCTGCTCAAACGAACTACATCGTTCATGAAGCTCACGCGTTTCTCATCTTAACTGACAAGCAATGGATGTTAGATGGTGAGTGCTTTCTATCAGTTTCAGAAGCAGATTTGGACTACATATGGTCCATATGTGTAGGAAACACCGTTCTTTTGTTCCGGGCATACTCAGATTTACTGCTGTATTAGAGACTCTACAAAGCAAGAGCGTGCTTCTTGCTCTCAAGCAGAGTGTGATCCATTGATGAGAACTATGCTGTATGTTTCCCTTCAGAAATGGAGTTAAATCCCAGACTCTGTGTCTTCCTACAGGCAAGACTTCGTTTCAGGTAAGGGCATTCACTTTTCAGCTCAAACGAACTACATCGTTCACTGAGCTCACACATTTCTCATCTTAACAGACAAGCATTGGATGTTAGAGGACCAGTGCTTTGTATCAGTTTCAGAAGCAGAGTTGGACTAGATATTGTCCGTGTGTGTCGGAAACACCGTTCTTTTGTTCTCAGCACACTCACGTTTCCTGCTGTCTTAGAGACTCTAGAATGCAAGGGCGTGCTTCTTGTTCTATAGCAGAGTGTCATCAATGGATGAGACAATGCAGTGTGTTTCACTTCAGAAATGGAGTTAAATCCCAGGCTCTGAGTCTCCCTACAAGCAAGACTTCGTTTCAGGTATGGGCAGTCACTTTTCTGCTCAAAGGAACTACATCGTTCACGAAGCTCACACATTTCTCATCTTAACTGACAAGCATTGGATGTTAGAGGACCAGTGCATTGTATCATTTTCAGAAGAAGATTTAGACTACATATAGATCTTATGTGTAGGAAACACCGTTCTTTTGTTCTGGGCACAATCAGATTTCCTGCTGTATTAGAGACTCTACAAAGCAAGAGTGTGCTTCTCGCTCTAAAGCAGAGTGTGATCCATGGATGAGAACTATGCTGTGTGTTTCCCTTCAGAAATGGACTTAAATCCCAGGCTCTGTGTCTTACTACAAGCAAGACTTCGTTTCAGGAAAGGGCAGTCACTTTTCTGCTCAAATGAACTACATCACTCACGAAGCTCACACGTTTCTCATCTTAATTGACAAGCATTGGATGGTAGAGGACCAGTGCTTTGTATCAGTTTCAGAAGAAGAGTTGGACTAGATATGGTCCAAATGTGTAGGAAACACCGTTCTTTTGTTCTGGGCACACTCAGATTTCCTGCTGTCTTAGAGAATCTAGAAAGCAATAGCGTGCTTCTTGTTCTAAAGCAGAGTGTGATCAATGGATGAGACAATGCTGTGTTTTTCACTTCAGAAATGGAGTTAAATCCGAGGCTCTGTGTCTTCCTACAGGCAAGACTTCGTTTCAGGTAAGGGCAGTCACTTTTCAGCTCAAACGAACTACATCGTTCACTGAGCTCACACGTTTCTCATCTTAACTGACAAGCATTGGATGTTAGAGGACCAGTGCATTGTATCAGTTTCAGAAGAAGATTTAGACTACATATAGTCCGTATGTGTAGGAAACACCGTTCTTTTGTTCTAGGCACAATCAGATTTCCTGCTGTATTAGATACTCTAGAAAGCAAGAGCGTGCTTCTTGCTCTAAAGCAGAGTGTGATCCATGGATGAGAACTATGCTGTGTGTTTCACTAAAGAAATTGACTTAAATCCCAGGCTCTGTGTCTTACTACAAGCAAGACTTCGTTTCAGGTAAGGGCAGTCATTTTTCTGCTCAAATGAACTACATGATTCACGAAGCTCACACGTTTCTCATCTTAATTGACAAGCATTGGATGGTAGAGGACCAGTGCTTTGTATCAGTTTCAGAAGCAGATTTGGACTAGATATGGTCCATATGTGTAGGAAACACCGTTCTTTTGTTCTGGGCACACTCAGATTTCCTGCTGTATTAGAAATTCAAGAAAGCAAGAGCGTGCTTCTCGCTCTAAAGCAGAGTGTGATCAATGGATGATTACACTGCTGTGTGTTTTATTTCAGAAATGGAGTTAAATCCCAGGCTCTGAGTCTTCCTACAAGCAAGACTTAAATTCAGGTAAGGGCAGTCACTTTTCTGCTCAAACTAACTACATCGTTCACGAAGCTCACACATTTCTCATCTTAACTGACAAGCATTGGATGTTAGAGGGTCACTGCTTTGCATCAGTTTCAGAAGCAGATTTGGACTACATATGGTCCATATGTGTAGGAAACACCGTTCTTTTGTTCTGGGCACACTCAGATTTCCTGCTGTATTAGAGAGTCTAGAAAGCTAGAGTGTGCTTCTCGCTCTAAAGCAGAGTGTGATCCATGGATGAGAACTATGCTGTGTGTTTCCCTTCAGAAATGGACTTAAATCCCAGGCTCTGTGTCTTACTACAAGCAAGACTTCGTTTCAGGTAACGGCAGTCACTTTTCTGCTCAAATGAACTACATCATTCATGAAGCTCACACGTTTCTCATCTTAATTGACAAGAATTGGATGTTAGAGGACCAGTGCTTTGTATCAGTTTCAGAAGAAGAGTTGGACTAGATATGGTCCATATGTGTAGGAAACACCGTTCTTTTGTTCTGGGCACACTCAGATTTCCTGCTGTATTAGAAATTCAAGAAAGCAAGAGCGTGCTTCTCGCTCTAAAGCAGAGTGTGATCAATGGATGATTACACTGCTGTGTGTTTTACTTCAGAAATGGAGTTAAATCCCAGGCTCTGAGTCTTCCTACAAGCAAGACTTAAATTCAGGTAAGGGCAGTCACTTTTCTGCTCAAACTAACTACATCGTTCACGAAGCTCACACATTTCTCATCTTAACTGACAAGCATTGGATGTTAGAGGGTCACTGCTTTGTATCAGTTTCAGAAGCAGATTTGGACTACATATGGTCCATATGTGTAGGAAACACCGTTCTTTTGTTCTGGGCACACTCAGATTTCCTGCTGTATTAGAGAGTCTAGAAAGCTAGAGTGTGCTTCTCGCTCTAAAGCAGAGTGTGATCCATGGATGAGAACTATGCTGTGTGTTTCCCTTCAGAAATGGACTTAAATCCCAGGCTCTGTGTCTTACTACAAGCAAGACTTCGTTTCAGGTAACGGCAGTCACTTTTCTGCTCAAATGAACTACATCATTCACGAAGCTCACACGTTTCTCATCTTAATTGACAAGAATTGGATGTTAGAGGACCAGTGCTTTGTATCAGTTTCAGAAGAAGAGTTGGACTAGATATGGTCCATATGTGTAGGAAACACCGTTCTTTTGTTCTGGGCACAATCAGATTTTCTGCTGTCTTAGAGAATCTAGAAAGCAATAGCGTGCTTCTTGTTCTAAAGCAGAGTGTGATCAATGGATGAGACAATGCTGTGTGTTTCACTTCAGAAATGGAGTTAAATCCCAGGCTCTGAGTCTTCCTACAGTCAAGACTTCATTTCAGGTAAGGGCAGTTACTTTTCTGCTCAAACGAACTACATCGTTCATGAAGCTCACGCGTTTCTCATCTTAACTGACAAGCAATGGATGTTAGATGGTGAGTGCTTTGTATCAGTTTCAGAAGCAGAGTTGTACTAGATATTGTCCGTATGTCTCGGAAACACCGTTCTTTTGTTCTCAGCACACTCACGTTTCCTGCTGTCTTAGAGACTCTAGAATGCAAGGGCGTGATTCTTGTTCTATAGCAGAGTGTCATCAATGGATGAGACAATGCAGTGTGTTTCACTTCAGAAATGGAGTTAAATCCCAGGCTCTGAGTCTCCCTACAAGCAAGACTTCGTTTCAGGTAGGGGCAGTCACTTTTCTGCTCAAAGGAACTACATCGTTCACGAAGCTCACACGTTTCTCATCTTAACTGACAAGCATTGGATGTTAGAGGACCAGTGCTTTGTATCAGTTTCAGAAGAAGTGTTGGACTAGATATGGTCCATATGTGTAGGAAACACCGTTCTTTTGTTCTGGTCACACTCAGATTTCCTGCTGTATTGGAAATTCAAGAAAGCAAGAGCGTGCTCCTCGCTCTAAAGCAGAGTGTGATCAATGGATGATTACACTGCTGTGTGTTTTACTTCAGAAATGGAGTTAAATCCCAGGCTCTGAGTCTTCCTACAAGCAAGACTTAAATTCAGGTAAGGGCAGTCACTTTTCTGCTCAAACTAACTACATCGTTCACGAAGCTCACACATTTCTCATCTTAACTTACAAGCATTGGATGTTAGAGGGTCAGTGCTTTGTATCAGTTTCAGAAGCAGATTTGGACTACATATGGTCCATATGTGTAGGAAACACCGTTCTTTTGTTCTGGGCACACTCAGATTTCCTGCTGTATTAGAGAGTCTAGAAAGCTAGAGTGTGCTTCTCGCTCTAAAGCAGAGTGTGATCCGTGGATGAGAACTATGCCGTGTGTTTCCCTTCAGGAATGGATTTAAATCCCAGGCTCTGTGTCTTACTACAAGCAAGACTTCGTTTCAGGTAACGGCAGTCACTTTTCTGCTCAAATGAACTACATCGTTCACGAAGCTCACACGTTTCTCATCTTAATTGACAAGAATTGGATGTTAGAGGACCAGTGCTTTGTATCAGTTTCAGAAGAAGAATTGGACTAGATATGGTCCATATGTGTAGGAAACACCGTTCTTTTGTTCTGGACACACTCAGATTTCCTGCTGTCTTAGAGACTCTAGAAAGCAAGAGTGTGCTTCTTGCTCTAAAGCAGAGTGTGATCCATGGATGAGAACTATGCTGTGTGCTTGACTTCAGAAATGGAGTTAAATCCCAGGCTCTGAGTCTTCCTACAGGCAAGACTTCGTTTCAGGTAAGGGCAGTCACTTTTCTGCTCAAACGAACTACATCGTTCATGAAGCTCACATGTTTCTCATCTTAACTGACAAGCAATGGATGTTAGATGGTCAGTGCTTTGTATCAGTTTCAGAAGCAGATTTGGACTAGATATGGTCCATATGTGTAGGAAACACCGTTCTTTTGTTCTGGGCACACTCAGATTTCCTGCTGTATTAGAAATTCAAGAAAGCAAGAGCGTGCTTCTCGCTCTAAAGCAGAGTGTGATCAATGGATGATTACACTGCTGTGTGTTTTATTTCAGAAATGGAGTTAAATCCCAGGCTCTGAGTCTTCCTACAAGCAAGACTTAAATTCAGGTAAGGGCAGTCACTTTTCTGCTCAAACTAACTACATCGTTCACGAAGCTCACACATTTCTCATCTTAACTGACAAGCATTGGATGTTAGAGGGTCACTGCTTTGTATCAGTTTCAGAAGCAGATTTGGACTACATATGGTCCATATGTGTAGGAAACACCGTTCTTTTGTTCTGGGCACACTCAGATTTCCTGCTGTATTAGAGAGTCTAGAAAGCTAGAGTGTGCTTCTCGCTCTAAAGCAGAGTGTGATCCATGGATGAGAACTATGCTGTGTGTTTCCCTTCAGAAATCGACTTAAATCCCAGGCTCTGTGTCTTACTACAAGCAAGACTTCGTTTCAGGTAACGGCAGTCACTTTTCTGCTCAAATGAACTACATCATTCATGAAGCTCACACGTTTCTCATCTTAATTGACAAGAATTGGATGTTAGAGGACCAGTGCTTTGTATCAGTTTCAGAAGAAGAGTTGGACTAGATATGGTCCATATGTGTAGGAAACACCGTTCTTTTGTTCTGGGCACACTCAGATTTCCTGCTGTATTAGAAATTCAAGAAAGCAAGAGCGTGCTTCTCGCTCTAAAGCAGAGTGTGATCAATGGATGATTACACTGCTGTGTGTTTTACTTCAGAAATGGAGTTAAATCCCAGGCTCTGAGTCTTCCTACAAGCAAGAATTAAATTCAGGTAAGGGCAGTCACTTTTCTGCTCAAACTAACTACATCGTTCACGAAGCTCACACATTTCTCATCTTAACTGACAAGCATTGGATGTTAGAGGGTCACTGCTTTGTATCAGTTTCAGAAGCAGATTTGGACTACATATGGTCCATATGTGTAGGAAACACCGTTCTTTTGTTCTGGGCACACTCAGATTTCCTGCTGTATTAGAGAGTCTAGAAAGCTAGAGTGTGCTTCTCGCTCTAAAGCAGAGTGTGATCCATGGATGAGAACTATGCTGTGTGTTTCCCTTCAGACATGGACTTAAATCCCAGGCTCTGTGTCTTACTACAAGCAAGACTTCGTTTCAGGTAACGGCAGTCACTTTTCTGCTCAAATGAACTACATCATTCACGAAGCTCACACGTTTCTCATCTTAATTGACAAGAATTGGATGTTAGAGGACCAGTGCTTTGTATCAGTTTCAGAAGAAGAGTTGGACTAGATATGGTCCATATGTGTAGGAAACACCGTTCTTTTGTTCTGGGCACAATCAGATTTCCTGCTGTCTTAGAGAATCTAGAAACCAATAGCGTGCTTCTTGTTCTAAAGCAGAGTGTGATCAATGGATGAGACAATGCTGTGTTTTTCACTTCAGAAATGGAGTTAAATCGAGGCTCTGTGTCTTCCTACAGGCAAGACTTCGTTTCAGGTAAGGGCAGTCACTTTTCAGCTCAAACGAACTACATCGTTCACTGAGCTCACACGTTTCTCATCTTAACAGACAAGCATTGGATGTTAGAGGACCAGTGCATTGTATCTGTTTCAGAAGAAGTTTTGGACTACATATAGTCCGTATGTGTCGGAAACACCGTTCTTTTGTTCTGGGCACAATCAGATTTCCTGCTCTATTTGAGACTCTAGAAAGCAAGAGCGTGCTTCTTGCTCTAAAGCAGAGTGTGATCCATTGATGAGAACTATGCTGTATGTTTCCCTTCAGAAATGGAGTTAAATCCCAGACTCTGTGTCTTCCTACAGGCAAGACTTCGTTTCAGGTAAGGGCAGTCACTTTTTAGCTCAAACGAACTACATCGTTCACTGAGTTCACACATTTCTCATCTTAACAGACAAGCATTGGATGTTAGAGGACCAGTGCTTTGTATCAGTTTCAGAAGCAGAGTTGGACTAGATATTGTCCGTATGTGTAGGAAACACTGTTCTTTTGTTCTCAGCACACTCACGTTTCCTGCTGTCTTAGAGACTCTAGAAAGCAAGAGCGTGCTTCTTGTTCTAAAGCAGAGTGTCATCAATGGATGAGACAATGCATTGTGTTTCACTTCAGAAATGGAGTTAAATCCCAGGCTCTGAGTCTCCCTACAAGCAAGACTTCGTTTCAGGTAGGGGCAGTCACTTTTCTGCTCAATGGAACTACATCGTTCACGAAGCTCACACGTTTCTCATCTTAACTGACAAGCATTGGATGTTAGAGGACCAGTGCATTGTATCAGTTTCAGAAGAAGATTTAGACTACATATAGTCCGTATGTGTAGGATACACCGTTCTTTTGTTCTAGGCACAATCAGATTTCCTGCTGTATTAGATACTCTAGAAAGCAAGAGCGTGCTTCTTGCTCTAAAGCAGAGTGTGATCCATGGATGAGAACAATGCTGTGTGTTTCACTAAAGAAATTGACTTAAATCCCAGGCTCTGTGTCTTACTACAAGCAAGACTTCGTTTCAGGTAAGGGCAGTCACTTTTCTGCTCAAATGAACTACATGATTCACGAAGCTCACACGTTTCTCATCTTAATTGACAAGCATTGGATGGTAGAGGACCAGTGCTTTGTATCAGTTTCAGAAGAAGAGTTGGACTAGATATAGTCCATATGTGTAGGAAACACCGTCCTTTTGTTCTGGGCACACTCAGATTTCCTGCTGTCTTAGAGAATCTAGAAAGCAATAGCGTGCTTCTTGTTCTAAAGCAGAGTGTGATCAATGGATGAGACAATGCTGTGTGTTTCACTTCAGAAATGGAGTTAAATCCCAGGCTCTGAGTCTTCCTACAGTCAAGACTTCATTTCAGGTAAGGGCAGTTACTTTTCTGCTCAAACGAACTACATCGTTCATGAAGCTCACGCGTTTCTCATCTTAACTGACAAGCAATGGATGTTAGATGGTGAGTGCTTTGTATCAGTTTCAGAAGCAGATTTGGACTACATATGGTCCATATGTGTAGGAAACACCGTTCTTTTGTTCCGGGCATACTCAGATTTCCTGCTGTATTAGAGACTCTACAAAGCAAGAGCGTGCTTCTTGCTCTAAAGCAGAGTGTGATCCATTGATGAGAACTATGCTGTATGTTTCCCTTCAGAAATGGAGTTAAATCCCAGACTCTGTGTCTTCCTACAGGCAAGACTTCGTTTCAGGTAAGGGCATTCACTTTTCAGCTCAAACGAACTACATCGTTCACTGAGCTCACACATTTCTCATCTTAACAGACAAGCATTGGATGTTAGAGGACCAGTGCTTTGTATCAGTTTCAGAAGCAGAGTTGGACTAGATATTGTCCGTGTGTGTCGGAAACACCGTTCTTTTGTTCTCAGCACACTCACGTTTCCTGCTGTCTTAGAGACTCTAGAATGCAAGGGCGTGCTTCTTGTTCTATAGCAGAGTGTCATCAATGGATGAGACAATGCAGTGTGTTTCACTTCAGAAATGGAGTTAAATCCCAGGCTCTGAGTCTCCCTACAAGCAAGACTTCGTTTCAGGTATGGGCAGTCACTTTTCTGCTCAAAGGAACTACATCGTTCACGAAGCTCACACATTTCTCATCTTAACTGACAAGCATTGGATGTTAGAGGACCAGTGCATTGTATCATTTTCAGAAGAAGATTTAGACTACATATAGATCTTATGTGTAGGAAACACCGTTCTTTTGTTCTGGGCACAATCAGATTTCCTGCTGTATTAGAGACTCTACAAAGCAAGAGTGTGCTTCTCGCTCTAAAGCAGAGTGTGATCCATGGATGAGAACTATGCTGTGTGTTTCCCTTCAGAAATGGACTTAAATCCCAGGCTCTGTGTCTTACTACAAGCAAGACTTCGTTTCAGGAAAGGGCAGTCACTTTTCTGCTCAAATGAACTACATCACTCACGAAGCTCACACGTTTCTCATCTTAATTGACAAGCATTGGATGGTAGAGGACCAGTGCTTTGTATCAGTTTCAGAAGAAGAGTTGGACTAGATATGGTCCAAATGTGTAGGAAACACCGTTCTTTTGTTCTGGGCACACTCAGATTTCCTGCTGTCTTAGAGAATCTAGAAAGCAATAGCGTGCTTCTTGTTCTAAAGCAGAGTGTGATCAATGGATGAGACAATGCTGTGTTTTTCACTTCAGAAATGGAGTTAAATCCGAGGCTCTGTGTCTTCCTACAGGCAAGACTTCGTTTCAGGTAAGGGCAGTCACTTTTCAGCTCAAACGAACTACATCGTTCACTGAGCTCACACGTTTCTCATCTTAACTGACAAGCATTGGATGTTAGAGGACCAGTGCATTGTATCAGTTTCAGAAGAAGATTTAGACTACATATAGTCCGTATGTGTAGGAAACACCGTTCTTTTGTTCTAGGCACAATCAGATTTCCTGCTGTATTAGATACTCTAGAAAGCAAGAGCGTGCTTCTTGCTCTAAAGCAGAGTGTGATCCATGGATGAGAACTATGCTGTGTGTTTCACTAAAGAAATTGACTTAAATCCCAGGCTCTGTGTCTTACTACAAGCAAGACTTCGTTTCAGGTAAGGGCAGTCATTTTTCTGCTCAAATGAACTACATGATTCACGAAGCTCACACGTTTCTCATCTTAATTGACAAGCATTGGATGGTAGAGGACCAGTGCTTTGTATCAGTTTCAGAAGCAGATTTGGACTAGATATGGTCCATATGTGTAGGAAACACCGTTCTTTTGTTCTGGGCACACTCAGATTTCCTGCTGTATTAGAAATTCAAGAAAGCAAGAGCGTGCTTCTCGCTCTAAAGCAGAGTGTGATCAATGGATGATTACACTGCTGTGTGTTTTATTTCAGAAATTGAGTTAAATCCCAGGCTCTGAGTCTTCCTACAAGCAAGACTTAAATTCAGGTAAGGGCAGTCACTTTTCTGCTCAAACTAACTACATCGTTCACGAAGCTCACACATTTCTCATCTTAACTGACAAGCATTGGATGTTAGAGGGTCACTGCTTTGCATCAGTTTCAGAAGCAGATTTGGACTACATATGGTCCATATGTGTAGGAAACACCGTTCTTTTGTTCTGGGCACACTCAGATTTCCTGCTGTATTAGAGAGTCTAGAAAGCTAGAGTGTGCTTCTCGCTCTAAAGCAGAGTGTGATCCATGGATGAGAACTATGCTGTGTGTTTCCCTTCAGAAATCGACTTAAATCCCAGGCTCTGTGTCTTACTACAAGCAAGACTTCGTTTCAGGTAACGGCAGTCACTTTTCTGCTCAAATGAACTACATCATTCATGAAGCTCACACGTTTCTCATCTTAATTGACAAGAATTGGATGTTAGAGGACCAGTGCTTTGTATCAGTTTCAGAAGAAGAGTTGGACTAGATATGGTCCATATGTGTAGGAAACACCGTTCTTTTGTTCTGGGCACACTCAGATTTCCTGCTGTATTAGAAATTCAAGAAAGCAAGAGCGTGCTTCTCGCTCTAAAGCAGAGTGTGATCAATGGATGATTACACTGCTGTGTGTTTTACTTCAGAAATGGAGTTAAATCCCAGGCTCTGAGTCTTCCTACAAGCAAGAATTAAATTCAGGTAAGGGCAGTCACTTTTCTGCTCAAACTAACTACATCGTTCACGAAGCTCACACATTTCTCATCTTAACTGACAAGCATTGGATGTTAGAGGGTCACTGCTTTGTATCAGTTTCAGAAGCAGATTTGGACTACATATGGTCCATATGTGTAGGAAACACCGTTCTTTTGTTCTGGGCACACTCAGATTTCCTGCTGTATTAGAGAGTCTAGAAAGCTAGAGTGTGCTTCTCGCTCTAAAGCAGAGTGTGATCCATGGATGAGAACAATGCTGTGTGTTTCACTAAAGAAATTGACTTAAATCCCAGGCTCTGTGTCTTACTACAAGCAAGACTTCGTTTCAGGTAAGGGCAGTCACTTTTCTGCTCAAATGAACTACATGATTCACGAAGCTCACACGTTTCTCATCTTAATTGACAAGCATTGGATGGTAGAGGACCAGTGCTTTGTATCAGTTTCAGAAGAAGAGTTGGACTAGATATAGTCCATATGTGTAGGAAACTCCGTCCTTTTGTTCTGGGCACACTCAGATTTCCTGCTGTCTTAGAGAATCTAGAAAGCAATAGCGTGCTTCTTGTTCTAAAGCAGAGTGTGATCAATGGATGAGACAATGCTGTGTGTTTCACTTCAGAAATGGAGTTAAATCCCAGGCTCTGAGTCTTCCTACAGTCAAGACTTCATTTCAGGTAAGGGCAGTTACTTTTCTGCTCAAACGAACTACATCGTTCATGAAGCTCACGCGTTTCTCATCTTAACTGACAAGCAATGGATGTTAGATGGTGAGTGCTTTCTATCAGTTTCAGAAGCAGATTTGGACTACATATGGTCCATATGTGTAGGAAACACCGTTCTTTTGTTCCGGGCATACTCAGATTTACTGCTGTATTAGAGACTCTACAAAGCAAGAGCGTGCTTCTTGCTCTCAAGCAGAGTGTGATCCATTGATGAGAACTATGCTGTATGTTTCCCTTCAGAAATGGAGTTAAATCCCAGACTCTGTGTCTTCCTACAGGCAAGACTTCGTTTCAGGTAAGGGCATTCACTTTTCAGCTCAAACGAACTACATCGTTCACTGAGCTCACACATTTCTCATCTTAACAGACAAGCATTGGATGTTAGAGGACCAGTGCTTTGTATCAGTTTCAGAAGCAGAGTTGGACTAGATATTGTCCGTGTGTGTCGGAAACACCGTTCTTTTGTTCTCAGCACACTCACGTTTCCTGCTGTCTTAGAGAATCTAGAAAGCAATAGCGTGCTTCTTGTTCTAAAGCAGAGTGTGATCAATGGATGAGACAATGCTGTGTTTTTCACTTCAGAAATGGAGTTAAATCCGAGGCTCTGTGTCTTCCTACAGGCAAGACTTCGTTTCAGGTAAGGGCAGTCACTTTTCAGCTCAAACGAACTACATCGTTCACTGAGCTCACACGTTTCTCATCTTAACTGACAAGCATTGGATGTTAGAGGACCAGTGCATTGTATCAGTTTCAGAAGAAGATTTAGACTACATATAGTCCGTATGTGTAGGAAACACCGTTCTTTTGTTCTAGGCAAAATCAGATTTCATGCTGTATTAGATACTCTAGAAAGCAAGAGCGTGCTTCTTGCTCTAAAGCAGAGTGTGATCCATGGATGAGAACTATGCTGTGTGTTTCACTAAAGAAATTGACTTAAATCCCAGGCTCTGTGTCTTACTACAAGCAAGACTTCGTTTCAGGTAAGGGCAGTCATTTTTCTGCTCAAATGAACTACATGATTCACGAAGCTCACACGTTTCTCATCTTAATTGACAAGCATTGGATGGTAGAGGACCAGTGCTTTGTATCAGTTTCAGAAGCAGATTTGGACTACATATGGTCCATATGTGTAGGAAACACCGTTCTTTTGTTCTGGGCACACTCAGATTTCCTGCTGTATTAGAGAGTCTAGAAAGCTAGAGTGTGCTTCTCGCTCTAAAGCAGAGTGTGATCCATGGATGAGAACTATGCTGTGTGTTTCCCTTCAGAAATGGACTTAAATCCCAGGCTCTGTGTCTTACTACAAGCAAGACTTCGTTTCAGGTAACGGCAGTCACTTTTCTGCTCAAATGAACTACATCATTCATGAAGCTCACACGTTTCTCATCTTAATTGACAAGAATTGGATGTTAGAGGACCAGTGCTTTGTATCAGTTTCAGAAGAAGAGTTGGACTAGATATGGTCCATATGTGTAGGAAACACCGTTCTTTTGTTCTGGGCACACTCAGATTTCCTGCTGTATTAGAAATTCAAGAAAGCAAGAGCGTGCTTCTCGCTCTAAAGCAGAGAGTGATCAATGGATGATTACACTGCTGTGTGTTTTACTTCAGAAATGGAGTTAAATCCCAGGCTCTGAGTCTTCCTACAAGCAAGAATTAAATTCAGGTAAGGGCAGTCACTTTTCTGCTCAAACTAACTACATCGTTCACGAAGCTCACACATTTCTCATCTTAACTGACAAGCATTGGATGTTAGAGGGTCACTGCTTTGTATCAGTTTCAGAAGCAGATTTGGACTACATATGGTCCATATGTGTAGGAAACACCGTTCTTTTGTTCTGGGCACACTCAGATTTCCTGCTGTATTAGAGAGTCTAGAAAGCTAGAGTGTGCTTCTCGCTCTAAAGCAGAGTGTGATCCATGGATGAGAACTATGCTGTGTGTTTCCCTTCAGAAATGGACTTAAATCCCAGGCTCTGTGTCTTACTACAAGTAAGACTTCGTTTCAGGTAACGGCAGTCACTTTTCTGCTCAAATGAACTACATCATTCACGAAGCTCACACGTTTCTCATCTTAATTGACAAGAATTGGATGTTAGAGGACCAGTGCTTTGTATCAGTTTCAGAAGAAGAGTTGGACTAGATATGGTCCATATGTGTAGGAAACACCGTTCTTTTGTTCTGGGCACAATCAGATTTCCTGCTGTCTTAGAGAATCTAGAAAGCAATAGCGTGCTTCTTGTTCTAAAGCAGAGTGTGATCAATGGATGAGACAATGCTGTGTGTTTCACTTCAGAAATGGAGTTAAATCCCAGGCTCTGAGTCTTCCTACAGTCAAGACTTCATTTCAGGTAAGGGCAGTTACTTTTCTGCTCAAACGAACTACATCGTTCATGAAGCTCACGCGTTTCTCATCTTAACTGACAAGCAATGGATGTTAGATGGTGAGTGCTTTGTATCAGTTTCAGAAGCAGAGTTGTACTAGATATTGTCCGTATGTGTCGGAAACACCGTTCTTTTGTTCTCAGCACACTCACGTTTCCTGCTGTCTTAGAGACTCTAGAATGCAAGGGCGTGATTCTTGTTCTATAGCAGAGTGTCATCAATGGATGAGACAATGCAGTGTGTTTCACTTCAGAAATGGAGTTAAATCCCAGGCTCTGAGTCTCCCTACAAGCAAGACTTCGTTTCAGGTAGGGGCAGTCACTTTTCTGCTCAAAGGAACTACATCGTTCACGAAGCTCACACGTTTCTCATCTTAACTGACAAGCATTGGATGTTAGAGGACCAGTGCTTTGTATCAGTTTCAGAAGAAGAGTTGGACTAGATATGGTCCATATGTGTAGGAAACACCGTTCTTTTGTTCTGGTCACACTCAGATTTCCTGCTGTATTGGAAATTCAAGAAAGCAAGAGCGTGCTCCTCGCTCTAAAGCAGAGTGTGATCAATGGATGATTACACTGCTGTGTGTTTTACTTCAGAAATGGAGTTAAATCCCAGGCTCTGAGTCTTCCTACAAGCAAGACTTAAATTCAGGTAAGGGCAGTCACTTTTCTGCTCAAACTAACTACATCGTTCACGAAGCTCACACATTTCTCATCTTAACTTACAAGCATTGGATGTTAGAGGGTCAGTGCTTTGTATCAGTTTCAGAAGCAGATTTGGACTACATATGGTCCATATGTGTAGGAAACACCGTTCTTTTGTTCTGGACACACTCAGATTTCCTGCTTTCTTAGAGACTCTAGAAAGCAAGAGTGTGTTTCTTGCTCTAAAGCAGAGTGTGATCCATGGATGAGAACTATGCTGTGTGCTTGACTTCAGAAATGGAGTTAAATCCCAGGCTCTGAGTCTTCCTACAGGCAAGACTTCGTTTCAGGTAAGGGCAGTCACTTTTCTGCTCAAACGAACTACATCGTTCATGAAGCTCACATGTTTCTCATCTTAACTGACAAGCAATGGATGTTAGATGGTCAGTGCTTTGTATCAGTTTCAGAAGCAGATTTGGACTAGATATGGTCCATATGTGTAGGAAACACCGTTCTTTTGTTCTGGGCACACTCAGATTTCCTGCTGTATTAGAAATTCAAGAAAGCAAGAGCGTGCTTCTCGCTCTAAAGCAGAGTGTGATCAATGGATGATTACACTGCTGTGTGTTTTATTTCAGAAATGGAGTTAAATCCCAGGCTCTGAGTCTTCCTACAAGCAAGACTTAAATTCAGGTAAGGGCAGTCACTTTTCTGCTCAAACTAACTACATCGTTCACGAAGCTCACACATTTCTCATCTTAACTGACAAGCATTGGATGTTAGAGGGTCACTGCTTTGTATCAGTTTCAGAAGCAGATTTGGACTACATATGGTCCATATGTGTAGGAAACACCGTTCTTTTGTTCTGGGCACACTCAGATTTCCTGCTGTATTAGAGAGTCTAGAAAGCTAGAGTGTGCTTCTCGCTCTAAAGCAGAGTGTGATCCATGGATGAGAACTATGCTGTGTGTTTCCCTTCAGAAATCGACTTAAATCCCAGGCTCTGTGTCTTACTACAAGCAAGACTTCGTTTCAGGTAACGGCAGTCACTTTTCTGCTCAAATGAACTACATCATTCATGAAGCTCACACGTTTCTCATCTTAATTGACAAGAATTGGATGTTAGAGGACCAGTGCTTTGTATCAGTTTCAGAAGAAGAGTTGGACTAGATATGGTCCATATGTGTAGGAAACACCGTTCTTTTGTTCTGGGCACACTCAGATTTCCTGCTGTATTAGAAATTCAAGAAAGCAAGAGCGTGCTTCTCGCTCTAAAGCAGAGTGTGATCAATGGATGATTACACTGCTGTGTGTTTTACTTCAGAAATGGAGTTAAATCCCAGGCTCTGAGTCTTCCTACAAGCAAGAATTAAATTCAGGTAAGGGCAGTCACTTTTCTGCTCAAACTAACTACATCGTTCACGAAGCTCACACATTTCTCATCTTAACTGACAAGCATTGGATGTTAGAGGGTCACTGCTTTGTATCAGTTTCAGAAGCAGATTTGGACTACATATGGTCCATATGTGTAGGAAACACCGTTCTTTTGTTCTGGGCACACTCAGATTTCCTGCTGTATTAGAGAGTCTAGAAAGCTAGAGTGTGCTTCTCGCTCTAAAGCAGAGTGTGATCCATGGATGAGAACTATGCTGTGTGTTTCCCTTCAGAAATCGACTTAAATCCCAGGCTCTGTGTCTTACTACAAGCAAGACTTCGTTTCAGGTAACGGCAGTCACTTTTCTGCTCAAATGAACTACATCATTCACGAAGCTCACACGTTTCTCATCTTAATTGACAAGAATTGGATGTTAGAGGACCAGTGCTTTGTATCAGTTTCAGAAGAAGAGTTGGACTAGATATGGTCCATATGTGTAGGAAACACCGTTCTTTTGTTCTGGGCACAATCAGATTTCCTGCTGTCTTAGAGAATCTAGAAAGCAATAGCGTGCTTCTTGTTCTAAAGCAGAGTGTGATCAATGGATGAGACAATGCTGTGTTTTTCACTTCAGAAATGGAGTTAAATCGAGGCTCTGTGTCTTCCTACAGGCAAGACTTCGTTTCAGGTAAGGGCAGTCACTTTTCAGCTCAAACGAACTACATCGTTCACTGAGCTCACACGTTTCTCATCTTAACAGACAAGCATTGGATGTTAGAGGACCAGTGCATTGTATCAGTTTCAGAAGAAGTTTTGGACTACATATAGTCCGTATGTGTCGGAAACACCGTTCTTTTGTTCTGGGCACAATCAGATTTCCTGCTCTATTAGAGACTCTAGAAAGCAAGAGCGTGCTTCTTGCTCCAAAGCAGAGTGTGATCCATTGATGAGAACTATGCTGTATGTTTCCCTTCAGAAATGGAGTTAAATCCCAGACTCTGTGTCTTACTACAGGCAAGACTTCGTTTCAGGTAAGGGCAGTCACTTTTTAGCTCAAACGAACTACATCGTTCACTGAGCTCACACATTTCTCATCTTAACAGACAAGCATTGGATGTTAGAGGACCAGTGCTTTGTATCAGTTTCAGAAGCAGAGTTGGACTAGATATTGTACGTATGTGTAGGAAACACTGTTCTTTTGTTCTCAGCACACTCACGTTTCCTGCTGTCTTAGAGACTCTAGAAAGCAAGAGCGTGCTTCTTGTTCTAAAGCAGAGTGTCATCAATGGATGAGACAATGCATTGTGTTTCACTTCAGAAATGGAGTTAAATCCCAGGCTCTGAGTCTCCCTACAAGCAAGACTTCGTTTCAGGTAGGGGCAGTCACTTTTCTGCTCAATGGAACTACATCGTTCACGAAGCTCACACGTTTCTCATCTTAACTGACAAGCATTGGATGTTAGAGGACCAGTGCATTGTATCAGTTTCAGAAGAAGATTTAGACTACATATAGTCTGTATGTGTAGGATACACCGTTCTTTTGTTCTAGGCACAATCAGATTTCCTGCTGTATTAGATACTCTAGAAAGCAAGAGCGTGCTTCTTGCTCTAAAGCAGAGTGTGATCCATGGATGAGAACTATGCTGTGTGTTTCACTAAAGAAATTGACTTAAATCCCAGGCTCTGTGTCTTACTACAAGCAAGACTTCGTTTCAGGTAAGGGCAGTCACTTTTCTGCTCAAATGAACTACATGATTCACGAAGCTCACACGTTTCTCATCTTAATTGACAAGCATTGGATGGTAGAGGACCAGTGCTTTGTATCAGTTTCAGAAGAAGAGTTGGACTAGATATAGTCCATATGTGTAGGAAACACCGTCCTTTTGTTCTGGGCACACTCAGATTTCCTGCTGTCTTAGAGAATCTAGAAAGCAATAGCGTGCTTCTTGTTCTAAAGCAGAGTGTGATCAATGGATGAGACAATGCTGTGTGTTTCACTTCAGAAATGGAGTTAAATCCCAGGCTCTGAGTCTTCCTACAGTCAAGACTTCATTTCAGGTAAGGGCAGTTACTTTTCTGCTCAAACGAACTACATCGTTCATGAAGCTCACGCGTTTCTCATCTTAACTGACAAGCAATGGATGTTAGATGGTGAGTGCTTTGTATCAGTTTCAGAAGCAGATTTGGACTACATATGGTCCATATGTGTAGGAAACACCGTTCTTTTGTTCCGGGCATACTCAGATTTCCTGCTGTATTAGAGACTCTACAAAGCAAGAGCGTGCTTCTTGCTCTAAAGCAGAGTGTGATCCATTGATGAGAACTATGCTCTATGTTTCCATTCAGAAATGGAGTTAAATCCCAGACTCTGTGTCTTCCTACAGGCAAGACTTCGTTTCAGGTAAGGGCATTCACTTTTCAGCTCAAACGAACTACATCGTTCACTGAGCTCACACATTTCTCATCTTAACAGACAAGCATTGGATGTTAGAGGACCAGTGCTTTGTATCAGTTTCAGAAGCAGAGTTGGACTAGATATTGTCCGTATGTGTCAGAAACACCGTTCTTTTGTTCTCAGCACACTCACGTTTCCTGCTGTCTTAGAGACTCTAGAATGCAAGGGCGTGCTTCTTGTTCTATAGCAGAGTGTCATCAATGGATGAGACAATGCAGTGTGTTTCACTTCAGAAATGGAGTTAAATCCCAGGCTCTGAGTCTCCCTACAAGCAAGACTTCGTTTCAGGTAGGGGCAGTCACTTTTCTGCTCAAAGGAACTACATCGTTCACGAAGCTCACACGTTTCTCATCTTAACTGACAAGCATTGGATGTTAGAGGACCAGTGCATTGTATCAGTTTCAGAAGAAGATTTAGACTACATATAGATCTTATGTGTAGGAAACACCGTTCTTTTGTTCTGGGCACAATCAGATTTCCTGCTGTATTAGAGACTCTACAAAGCAAGAGTGTGCTTCTCGCTCTAAAGCAGAGTGTGATCCATGGATGAGAACTATGCTGTGTGTTTCCCTTCAGAAATGGACTTAAATCCCAGGCTCTGTGTCTTACTACAAGCAAGACTTCGTTTCAGGAAAGGGCAGTAACTTTTCTGCTCAAATGAACTACATCACTCACGAAGCTCACACGTTTCTCATCTTAATTGACAAGCATTGGATGTTAGAGGACCAGTGCTTTGTATCAGTTTCAGAAGAAGAGTTGGACTAGATATGGTCCAAATGTGTAGGAAACACCGTTCTTTTGTTCTGGGCACACTCAGATTTCCTGCTGTCTTAGAGAATCTAGAAAGCAATAGCGTGCTTCTTGTTCTAAAGCAGAGTGTGATCAATGGATGAGACAATTCTGTGTGTTTCACTTCAGAAATGGAGTTAAATCCCAGGCTCTGTGTCTTCCTACAGGCAAGACTTCGTTTCAGGAAAGGACAGTCACTTTTCAGCTCAAACGAACTACATCGTTCACGAAGCTCACACATTTCTCATCTTAACTGACAAGCATTGGATGTTAGAGGGTCACTGCTTTATATCAGTTTCAGAAGCAGATTTGGACTACATATGGTCCATATGTGTAGGAAACACCGTTCTTTTGTTCTGGGCACACTCAGATTTCCTGCTGTATCAGAGAGTCTAGAAAGCTAGAGTGTGCTTCTCGCTCTAAAGCAGAGTGTGATCCATGGATGAGAACTATGCTGTGTGTTTCCCTTCAGAAATCGACTTAAATCCCAGGCTCTGTGTCTTACTACAAGCAAGACTTCGTTTCAGGTAACGGCAGTCACTTTTCTGCTCAAATGAACTACATCATTTACGAAGCTCACACGTTTCTCATCTTAATTGACAAGAATTGGATGTTAGAGGACCAGTGCTGTGTATCAGTTTCAGAAGAAGAGTTGGACTAGATATGGTCCATATGTGTAGGAAACACCATTCTTTTGTTCTGGGCACACTCAGATTTCCTGCTGTATTAGAAATTCAAGAAAGCAAGAGCGTGCTTCTCGCTCTAAAGCAGAGTGTGATCAATGGATGATTACACTGCTGTGTGTTTTACTTCAGAAATGGAGTTAAATCCCAGGCTCTGAGTCTTCCTACAAGCAAGACTTAAATTCAGGTAAGGGCAGTCACTTTTCTGCTCAAACTAACTACATCGTTCACGAAGCTCACACATTTCTCATCTTAACTGACAAGCATTGGATGTTAGAGGGTCACTGCTTTGTATCAGTTTCAGAAGCAGATTTGGACTACATATGGTCCATATGTGTAGGAAACACCGTTCTTTTGTTCTGGGCACACTCAGATTTCCTGCTCTATTAGAGACTCTAGAAAGCAAGACGTGCTTCTTGCTCCAAAGCAGAGTGTGATCCATTGATGAGAACTATGCTGTATGTTTCCCTTCAGAAATGGAGTTAAATCCCAGACTCTGTGTCTTCCTACAGGCAAGACTTCGTTTCAGGTAAGGGCAGTCACTTTTTAGCTCAAACGAACTACATCGTTCACTGAGCTCACACATTTCTCATCTTAACAGACAAGCATTGGATGTTAGAGGACCAGTGCTTTGTATCAGTTTCAGAAGCAGAGTTGGACTAGATATTGTCCGTATGTGTAGGAAACACTGTTCTTTTGTTCTCAGCACACTCACGTTTCCTGCTGTCTTAGAGACTCTAGAAAGCAAGAGCGTGCTTCTTGTTCTAAAGCAGAGTGTCATCAATGGATGAGACAATGCATTGTGTTTCACTTCAGAAATGGAGTTAAATCCCAGGCTCTGAGTCTCCCTACAAGCAAGACTTCGTTTCAGGTAGGGGCAGTCACTTTTCTGCTCAATGGAACTACATCGTTCACGAAGCTCACACGTTTCTCATCTTAACTGACAAGCATTGGATGTTAGAGGACCAGTGCATTGTATCAGTTTCAGAAGAAGATTTAGACTACATATAGTCCGTATGTGTAGGATACACCGTTCTTTTGTTCTAGGCACAATCAGATTTCCTGCTGTATTAGATACTCTAGAAAGCAAGAGCGTGCTTCTTGCTCTAAAGCAGAGTGTGATCCATGGATGAGAACTATGCTGTGTGTTTCACTAAAGAAATTGACTTAAATCCCAGGCTCTGTGTCTTACTACAAGCAAGACTTCGTTTCAGGTAAGGGCAGTCACTTTTCTGCTCAAATGAACTACATGATTCACGAAGCTCACACGTTTCTCATCTTAACTGACAAGCAATGGATGTTAGATGGTGAGTGCTTTGTATCAGTTTCAGAAGCAGATTTGGACTAGATATGGTCCATATGTGTAGGAAACACCGTTCTTTTGTTCCGGGCATACTCAGATTTCCTGCTGTATTAGAGACTCTACAAAGCAAGAGCGTGCTTCTTGCTCTAAAGCAGAGTGTGATCCATTGATGAGAACTATGCTGTATGTTTCCCTTCAGAAATGGAGTTAAATCCCAGACTCTGTGTCTTCCTACAGGCAAGACTTCGATTCAGGTAAGGGCATTCACTTTTCAGCTCAAACGAACTACATCGTTCATGAAGCTCACGCGTTTCTCATCTTAACTGACAAGCAATGGATGTTAGATGGTGAGTGCTTTGTATCAGTTTCAAAAGCAGATTTGGACTACATATGGTCCATATGTGTAGGAAACACCGTTCTTTTGTTCCGGGCATACTCAGATTTCCTGCTGTATTAGAGACTCTACAAAGCAAGAGCGTGCTTCTTGCTCTAAAGCAGAGTGTGATCCATTGATGAGAACTATGCTGTATGTTTCCATTCAGAAATGGAGTTAAATCCCAGACTCTGTGTCTTCCTACAGGCAAGACTTCGTTTCAGGTAAGGGCATTCACTTTTCAGCTCAAACGAACTACATCGTTCACTGAGCTCACACATTTCTCATCTTAACAGACAAGCATTGGATGTTAGAGGACCAGTGCTTTGTATCAGTTTCAGAAGCAGAGTTGGACTAGATATTGTCCGTATGTGTCAGAAACACCGTTCTTTTGTTCTCAGCACACTCACGTTTCCTGCTGTCTTAGAGACTCTAGAATGCAAGGGCGTGCTTCTTGTTCTATAGCAGAGTGTCATCAATGGATGAGACAATGCAGTGTGTTTCACTTCAGAAATGGAGTTAAATCCCAGGCTCTGAGTCTCCCTACAAGCAAGACTTCGTTTCAGGTAGGGGCAGTCACTTTTCTGCTCAAATGAACTACATCATTCACGAAGCTCACACGTTTCTCATCTTAATTGACAAGAATTGGATGTTAGAGGACCAGTGCTTTGTATCAGTTTCAGAAGAAGAGTTGGACTAGATATGGTCCATATGTGTAGGAAACACCGTTCTTTTGTTCTGGGCACAATCAGATTTCCTGCTGTCTTAGAGAATCTAGAAAGCAATAGCGTGCTTCTTGTTCTAAAGCAGAGTGTGATCAATGGATGAGACAATGCTGTGTTTTTCACTTCAGAAATGGAGTTAAATCGAGGCTCTGTGTCTTCCTACAGGCAAGACTTCGTTTCAGGTAAGGGCAGTCACTTTTCAGCTCAAACGAACTACATCGTTCACTGAGCTCACACGTTTCTCATCTTAACAGACAAGCATTGGATGTTAGAGGACCAGTGCATTGTATCAGTTTCAGAAGAAGTTTTGGACTACATATAGTCCGTATGTGTCGGAAACACCGTTCTTTTGTTCTGGGCACAATCAGATTTCCTGCTCTATTAGAGACTCTAGAAAGCAAGAGCGTGCTTCTTGCTCCAAAGCAGAGTGTGATCCATTGATGAGAACTATGCTGTATGTTTCCCTTCAGAAATGGAGTTAAATCCCAGACTCTGTGTCTTACTACAGGCAAGACTTCGTTTCAGGTAAGGGCAGTCACTTTTTAGCTCAAAAGAACTACATCGTTCACTGAGCTCACACATTTCTCATCTTAACAGACAAGCATTGGATGTTAGAGGACCAGTGCTTTGTATCAGTTTCAGAAGCAGAGTTGGACTAGATATTGTCCGTATGTGTAGGAAACACTGTTCTTTTGTTCTCAGCACACTCACGTTTCCTGCTGTCTTAGAGACTCTAGAAAGCAAGAGCGTGCTTCTTGTTCTAAAGCAGAGTGTCATCAATGGATGAGACAATGCATTGTGTTTCACTTCAGAAATGGAGTTAAATCCCAGGCTCTGAGTCTCCCTACAAGCAAGACTTCGTTTCAGGTAGGGGCAGTCACTTTTCTGCTCAATGGAACTACATCGTTCACGAAGCTCACACGTTTCTCATCTTAACTGACAAGCATTGGATGTTAGAGGACCAGTGCATTGTATCAGTTTCAGAAGAAGATTTAGACTACATATAGTCTGTATGTGTAGGATACACCGTTCTTTTGTTCTAGGCACAATCAGATTTCCTGCTGTATTAGATACTCTAGAAAGCAAGAGCGTGCTTCTTGCTCTAAAGCAGAGTGTGATCCATGGATGAGAACTATGCTGTGTGTTTCACTAAAGAAATTGACTTAAATCCCAGGCTCTGTGTCTTACTACAAGCAAGACTTCGTTTCAGGTAAGGGCAGTCACTTTTCTGCTCAAATGAACTACATGATTCACGAAGCTCACACGTTTCTCATCTTAATTGACAAGCATTGGATGGTAGAGGACCAGTGCTTTGTATCAGTTTCAGAAGAAGAGTTGGACTAGATATAGTCCATATGTGTAGGAAACACCGTCCTTTTGTTCTGGGCACACTCAGATTTCCTGCTGTCTTAGAGAATCTAGAAAGCAATAGCGTGCTTCTTGTTCTAAAGCAGAGTGTGATCAATGGATGAGACAATGCTGTGTGTTTCACTTCAGAAATGGAGTTAAATCCCAGGCTCTGAGTCTTCCTACAGTCAAGACTTCATTTCAGGTAAGGGCAGTTACTTTTCTGCTCAAACGAACTACATCGTTCATGAAGCTCACGCGTTTCTCATCTTAACTGACAAGCAATGGATGTTAGATGGTGAGTGCTTTGTATCAGTTTCAGAAGCAGATTTGGACTACATATGGTCCATATGTGTAGGAAACACCGTTCTTTTGTTCCGGGCATACTCAGATTTCCTGCTGTATTAGAGACTCTACAAAGCAAGAGCGTGCTTCTTGCTCTAAAGCAGAGTGTGATCCATTGATGAGAACTATGCTGTATGTTTCCATTCAGAAATGGAGTTAAATCCCAGACTCTGTGTCTTCCTACAGGCAAGACTTCGTTTCAGGTAAGGGCATTCACTTTTCAGCTCAAACGAACTACATCGTTCACTGAGCTCACACATTTCTCATCTTAACAGACAAGCATTGGATGTTAGAGGACCAGTGCTTTGTATCAGTTTCAGAAGCAGAGTTGGACTAGATATTGTCCGTATGTGTCAGAAACACCGTTCTTTTGTTCTCAGCACACTCACGTTTCCTGCTGTCTTAGAGACTCTAGAATGCAAGGGCGTGCTTCTTGTTCTATAGCAGAGTGTCATCAATGGATGAGACAATGCAGGGTGTTTCACTTCAGAAATGGAGTTAAATCCCAGGCTCTGAGTCTCCCTACAAGCAAGACTTCGTTTCAGGTAGGGGCAGTCACTTTTCTGCTCAAAGGAACTACATCGTTCACGAAGCTCACACGTTTCTCATCTTAACTGACAAGCATTGGATGTTAGAGGACCAGTGCATTGTATCAGTTTCAGAAGAAGATTTAGACTACATATTGATCTTATGTGTAGGAAACACCGTTCTTTTGTTCTGGGCACAATCAGATTTCCTGCTGTATTAGAGACTCTACAAAGCAAGAGTGTGCTTCTCGCTCTAAAGCAGAGTGTGATCCATGGATGAGAACTATGCTGTGTGTTTCCCTTCAGAAATGGACTTAAATCCGAGGCTCTGTGTCTTACTACAAGCAAGACTTCGTTTCAGGAAAGGGCAGTCACTTTTCTGCTCAAATGAACTACATCACTCACGAAGCTCACACGTTTCTCATCTTAATTGACAAGCATTGGATGTTAGAGGACCAGTGCTTTGTATCAGTTTCAGAAGAAGAGTTGGACTAGATATGGTCCAAATGTGTAGGAAACACCGTTCTTTTGTTCTGGGCACACTCAGATTTCCTGCTGTCTTAGAGAATCTAGAAAGCAATAGCGTGCTTCTTGTTCTAAAGCAGAGTGTGATCAATGGATGAGACAATGCTGTGTGTTTCACTTCAGAAATGGAGTTAAATCCCAGGCTCTGTGTCTTCCTACAGGCAAGACTTCGTTTCAGGAAAGGACAGTCACTTTTCAGCTCAAACGAACTACATCGTTCACGAAGCTCACACATTTCTCATCTTAACTGACAAGCATTGGATGTTAGAGGGTCACTGCTTTGTATCAGTTTCAGAAGCAGATTTGGACTACATATGGTCCATATGTGTAGGAAACACCGTTCTTTTGTTCTGGGCACACTCAGATTTCCTGCTGTATCAGAGAGTCTAGAAAGCTAGAGTGTGCTTCTCGCTCTAAAGCAGAGTGTGATCCATGGATGAGAACTATGCTGTGTGTTTCCCTTCAGAAATCGACTTAAATCCCAGGCTCTGTGTCTTACTACAAGCAAGACTTCGTTTCAGGTAACGGCAGTCACTTTTCTGCTCAAATGAACTACATCATTTACGAAGCTCACACGTTTCTCATCTTAATTGACAAGAATTGGATGTTAGAGGACCAGTGCTGTGTATCAGTTTCAGAAGAAGAGTTGGACTAGATATGGTCCATATGTGTAGGAAACACCGTTCTTTTGTTCTGGGCACACTCAGATTTCCTGCTGTATTAGAAATTCAAGAAAGCAAGAGCGTGCTTCTCGCTCTAAAGCAGAGTGTGATCAATGGATGATTACACTGCTGTGTGTTTTACTTCAGAAATGGAGTTAAATCCCAGGCTCTGAGTCTTCCTACAAGCAAGACTTAAATTCAGGTAAGGGCAGTCACTTTTCTGCTCAAACTAACTACATCGTTCACGAAGCTCACACATTTCTCATCTTAACTGACAAGCATTGGATGTTAGAGGGTCACTGCTTTGTATCAGTTTCAGAAGCAGATTTGGACTACATATGGTCCATATGTGTAGGAAACACCGTTCTTTTGTTCTGGGCACACTCAGATTTCCTGCTCTATTAGAGACTCTAGAAAGCAAGACGTGCTTCTTGCTCCAAAGCAGAGTGTGATCCATTGATGAGAACTATGCTGTATGTTTCCCTTCAGAAATGGAGTTAAATCCCAGACTCTGTGTCTTCCTACAGGCAAGACTTCGTTTCAGGTAAGGGCAGTCACTTTTTAGCTCAAACGAACTACATCGTTCACTGAGCTCACACATTTCTCATCTTAACAGACAAGCATTGGATGTTAGAGGACCAGTGCTTTGTATCAGTTTCAGAAGCAGAGTTGGACTAGATATTGTCCGTATGTGTAGGAAACACTGTTCTTTTGTTCTCAGCACACTCACGTTTCCTGCTGTCTTAGAGACTCTAGAAAGCAAGAGCGTGCTTCTTGTTCTAAAGCAGAGTGTCATCAATGGATGAGACAATGCATTGTGTTTCACTTCAGAAATGGAGTTAAATCCCAGGCTCTGAGTCTCCCTACAAGCAAGACTTCGTTTCAGGTAGGGGCAGTCACTTTTCTGCTCAATGGAACTACATCGTTCACGAAGCTCACACGTTTCTCATCTTAACTGACAAGCATTGGATGTTAGAGGACCAGTGCATTGTATCAGTTTCAGAAGAAGATTTAGACTACATATAGTCCGTATGTGTAGGATACACCGTTCTTTTGTTCTAGGCACAATCAGATTTCCTGCTGTATTAGATACTCTAGAAAGCAAGAGCGTGCTTCTTGCTCTAAAGCAGAGTGTGATCCATGGATGAGAACTATGCTGTGTGTTTCACTAAAGAAATTGACTTAAATCCCAGGCTCTGTGTCTTACTACAAGCAAGACTTCGTTTCAGGTAAGGGCAGTCACTTTTCTGCTCAAATGAACTACATGATTCACGAAGCTCACACGTTTCTCATCTTAACTGACAAGCAATGGATGTAAGATGGTGAGTGCTTTGTTTCAGTTTCAGAAGCAGATTTGGACTAGATATGGTCCATATGTGTAGGAAACACCGTTCTTTTGTTCCGGGCATACTCAGATTTCCTGCTGTATTAGAGACTCTACAAAGCAAGAGCGTGCTTCTTGCTCTAAAGCAGAGTGTGATCCATTGATGAGAACTATGCTGTATGTTTCCCTTCAGAAATGGAGTTAAATCCCAGACTCTGTGTCTTCCTACAGGCAAGACTTCGATTCAGGTAAGGGCATTCACTTTTCAGCTCAAACGAACTACATCGTTCACTGAGCTCACACATTTCTCATCTTAACAGACAAGCATTGGATGTTAGAGGACCAGTGCTTTGTATCAGTTTCAGAAGCAGAGTTGGACTAGATATTGTCCGTATGTGTCGGAAACACCGTTCTTTTGTTCTCAGCACACTCACGTTTCCTGCTGTCTTAGAGACTCTAGAATGCAAGTGCGTGCTTCTTGTTCTATAGCAGAGTGTCATCAATGGATGAGACAATGCAGTGTGTTTCACTTCAGAAATGGAGTTAAATCCCAGGCTCTGAGTCTCCCTACAAGCAAGACTTCGTTTCAGGTAGGGGCAGTCACATTTCTGCTCAAAGGAACTACATCGTTCACGAAGCTCACACATTTCTCATCTTAACTGACAAGCATTGGATGTTAGAGGACCAGTGCATTGTATCAGTTTCAGAAGCAGATTTGGACTACATATGGTCCATATGTGTAGGAAACACCGTTCTTTTGTTCTGGGCACACTCAGATTTCCTGCTGTATTAGAGAGTCTAGAAAGCTAGAGTGTGCTTCTCGCTCTAAAGCAGAGTGTGATCCATGGATGAGAAATATGCTGTGTGTTTCCCTTCAGAAATGGACTTAAATCCCAGGCTCTGTGTCTTACTACAAGCAAGACTTCGTTTCAGGTAACGGCAGTCACTTTTCTGCTCAAATGAACTACATCATTCACGAAGCTCACACGTTTCTCATCTTAATTGACAAGCATTGGATGTTAGAGGACCAGTGCTTTGTATCAGTTTCAGAAGAAGAGTTGGACTAGATATGGTCCATATGTGTAGGAAACACCGTTCTTTTGTTCTGGGCACACTCAGATTTCCTGCTGTCTTAGAGAATCTAGAAAGCAATAGCGTGCTTCTTGTTCTAAAGCAGAGTGTGATCAATGGATGAGACAATGCTGTGTGTTTCACTTCAGAAATGGAGTTAAATCCCAGGCTCTGAGTCTTCCTACAGTCAAGACTTCGTTTCAGGAAAGGACAGTCACTTTTCAGCTCAAACGAACTACGTCGTTCACTGAGCTCACGCGTTTCTCATCTTAACTGACAAGCATTGGATGTTAGAGGACCAGTGCATTGCATCAGTTTCAGAAGAAGATTTAGACTACATATAGTCCATATGTGTAGGGAACACCGTTCTTTTGTTCTAGGCACAATCAGATTTCCTGCTGTATTAGATAATCTAGAAAGCAAGAGCGTGCTTCTTGCTCTAAAGCAGAGTGTGATCCATGGATGAGAACTATGCTGTGTGTTTCACTTCAGAAATTGACTTAAATCCCAGGCTCTGTGTCTTACTACAAGCAAGACTTCGTTTCAGGTAACGGCAGTCACTTTTCTGCTCAAACGAACTACATCGTTCATGAAGCTCACGCGTTTTTCATCTTAACTGACAAGCAATGGATGTTAGATGGTCAGTGCTTTGTATCAGTTTCAGAAGCAGATTTGGACTACATATGGTCCATATGTGTAGGAAACACCGTTCTTTTGTTCCGGGCATACTCAGATTTCCTGCTGTATTAGAGACTCTACAAAGCAAGAGCGTGCTTCTTGCTCTAAAGCAGAGTGTGATCCATTGATGAGAACTATGCTGTATGTTTCCATTCAGAAATGGAGTTAAATCCCAGACTCTGTGTCTTCCTACAGGCAAGACTTCGTTTCAGGTAAGGGCATTCACTTTTCAGCTCAAACGAACTACATCGTTCACTGAGCTCACACATTTCTCATCTTAACAGACAAGCATTGGATGTTAGAGGACCAGTGCTTTGTATCAGTTTCAGAAGCAGAGTTGGACTAGATATTGTCCGTATGTGTCGGAAACACCGTTCTTTTGTTCTCAGCACACTCACGTTTCCTGCTGTCTTAGAGACTCTAGAATGCAAGAGTGTGCTTCTTGTTCTATAGCAGAGTGTCATCAATGGATGAGACAAGGCAGTGTGTTTCACTTCAGAAATGGAGTTAAATCCCAGGCTCTGAGTCTCCCTACAAGCAAGACTTCTTTTCAGGTAGGGGCAGTCACTTTTCTGCTCAAAGGAACTACATCGTTCACGAAGCTCACACGTTTCTCATCTTAACTGACAAGAATTGGATGTTAGAGGACCAGTGCATTGTATCAGTTTCAGAAGAAGATTTAGACTCCATATAGTCCTTATATGTAGGAAACACCGTTCTTTTGTTCTGGGCACAATCAGATTTCCTGCTGTATTAGATACTCTAGAAAGCAAGAGCGTGCTTCTTGCTCTAAAGCAGAGTGTGATCCATGGATGAGAACTATGCTGTGTGTTTCACTTCAGAAATTGACTGAAATCCCAGGCTCTGTGTCTTACTACAAGCAAGACTTCGTTTCAGGTAACGGCAGTCACTTTTCTGCTCAAATGAACTACATCATTCACGAAGCTCATACGTTTCTCATCTTCATTGACAAGAATTGGATGTTAGAGGACCAGTGCTTTGTATCAGTTTCAGAAGAAGAGTTGGACTAGATATGGTCCATATGTGTAGGAAACACCATTCTTTTGTTCTGGGCACACTCAGATTTCCTACTGTATTAGAAATTCAAGAAAGCAAGAGCGTGCTTCTCGCTCTAAAGCAGAGTGTGATCAATGGATGAGACAATGCAGTGTGTTTCACTTCAGAAATGGAGTTAAATCCCAGGCTCTGAGTCTCCCTACAAGCAAGACTTCGTTTCAGGTAAGGGCAGTCACTTTTCTGCTCAAATGAACTACATCATTCACGAAGCTCACACGTTTCTCATCTTAATTGACAAGCATTGGATGTTAGAGGACCAGTGCTTTGTATCAGTTTCAGAAGAAGAGTTGGACTAGATATGGTCCATATGTGTAGGAAACACCGTTCTTTTGTTCTGGGCACACTCAGATTTCCTGCTGTCTTAGAGAATCTAGAAAGCAATAGCGTGCTTCTTGTTCTAAAGCAGAGTGTGATCAATGGATGAGACAATGCTGTGTTTTTCACTTCAGAAATGGAGTTAAATCCGAGGCTCTGTGTCTTCCTACAGGCAAGACTTCGTTTCAGGTAAGGGCAGTCACTTTTCAGCTCAAACGAACTACATCGTTCACTGAGCTCACAAGTTTCTCATCTTAACTGACAAGCATTGGATATTATAGGACCAGTGCATTGTATCAGTTTCAGAAGAAGATTTAGACTACATATAGTCCGTATGTGTCGGAAACACCGTTCTTTTGTTCTGGGCACAATCAGATTTCCTGCTCTATTAGAGACTCTAGAAAGCAAGAGTGTGCTTCTTGCTCTACAGCAGAGTGTGATCCATTGATGAGAACTATGCTGTATGTTTCCCTTCAGAAATGGAGTTAAATCCCAGACTCTGTGTCTTCCTAATGGCAAGACTTCGTTTCAGGTAAGGGCAGTCACTTTTTAGCTCAAACGAACTACATCGTTCACTGAGCTCACACATTTCTCATCTTAACAGACAAGCATTGGATGTTAGCGGACCAGTGCTTTGTATCAGTTTCAGAAGCAGAGTTGGACTAGATATTGTCCGTATGTGTAGGAAACACTGTTCTTTTGTTCTCAGCACACTCACGTTTCCTGCTGTCTTAGAGACTCTAGAAAGCAAGAGCGTGCTTCTTGTTCTAAAGCAGAGTGTCATCAATGGATGAGACAATGCATTGTGTTTCACTTCAGAAATGGAGTTAAATCCCAGGCTCTGAGTCTCCCTATAAGCAAGACTTCGTTTCAGGTAGGGGCAGTCACTTTTCTGCTCAATGGAACTACATCGTTAACGAAGCTCACACGATTCTCATCTTAACTGACAAGCATTGGATGTTAGAGGACCAGTGCATTGTATCAGTTTCAGAAGAAGATTTAGACTACATATAGTCCGTATGTGTAGGATACACCGTTCTTTTGTTCTAGGCACAATCAGATTTCCTGCTGTATTAGATAATCTAGAAAGCAAGAGCGTGCTTCTTGCTCTAAAGCAGAGTGTGATCCATGGATGAGAACTATGCTGTGTGTTTCACTAAAGAAATTGACTTAAATCCCAGGCTCTGTGTCTTACTACAAGCAAGACTTCGTTTCAGGTAAGGGCAGTCACTTTTCTGCTCAAATGAACTACATGATTCACGAAGCTCACACGTTTCTCATCTTAATTGACAAGCATTGGATGTTAGAGGACCAGTGCTTTGTATCAGTTTCAGAAGAAGAGTTGGACTAGATATAGTCCATATGTGTAGGAAACACCGTCCTTTTGTTCTGGGCACACTCAGATTTCCTGCTGTCTTAGAGAATCTAGAAAGCAATAGCGTGCTTCTTGTTCTAAAGCAGAGTGTGATCAATGGAAGAGACAATGCTGTGTGTTTCACTTCAGAAATGGAGTTAAATCCCAGGCTCTGAGTCTTCCTACAGTCAAGACTTCATTTCAGGTAAGGGCAGTTACTTTTCTGCTCAAACGAACTACATCGTTCATGAAGCTCACGCGTTTCTCATCTTAACTGACAAGCAATGGATGTTAGATGGTGAGTGCTTTGTATCAGTTTCAGAAGCAGATTTGGACTACATATGGTCCATATGTGTAGGAAACACCGTTCTTTTGTTCCGGGCATACTCAGATTTCCTGCTGTATTAGAGACTCTACAAAGCAAGAGCGTGCTTCTTGCTCTAAAGCAGAGTGTGATCCATTGATGAGAACTATGCTGTATGTTTCCCTTCAGAAATGGAGTTAAATCCCAGACTCTGTGTCTTCCTACAGGCAAGACTTCGTTTCAGGTAAGGGCATTCACTTTTCAGCTCAAACGAACTACATCGTTCACTGAGCTCACACATTTCTCATCTTAACAGACAAGCATTGGATGTTAGAGGACCAGTGCTTTGTATCAGTTTCAGAAGCAGAGTTGGACTAGATATTGTCCGTATGTGTCGGAAACACCGTTCTTTTGTTCTCAGCACATTCACGTTTCCTGCTGTCTTAGAGACTCTAGAATGCAAGGGCGTGCTTCTTGTTCTATAGCAGAGTGTCATCAATGGATGAGACAATGCAGTGTGTTTCACTTCAGAAATGGAGTTAAATCCCAGGCTCTGAGTCTCCCTACAAGCAAGACTTCGTTTCAGGTAGGGGCAGTCACTTTTCTGTTCAAAGGAACTACATCGTTCACGAAGCTCACACGTTTCTCATCTTAACTGACAAGCATTGGATGTTAGAGGACCAGTGCATTGTATCAGTTTCAGAAGAAGATTTAGACTACATATAGATCTTATGTGTAGGAAACACCGTTCTTTTGTTCTGGGCACAATCAGATTTCCTGCTGTATTAGAGACTCTACAAATCAAGAGTGTGCTTCTCGCTCTAAAGCAGAGTGTGATCCATGGATGAGAACTATGCTGTGTGTTTCCCTTCAGAAATGGACTTAAATCCCAGGCTCTGTGTCTTACTACAAGCAAGACTTCGTTTCAGGTAAGGGCAGTCACTTTTCTGCTCAAATGAACTACATCACTCACGAAGCTCACACGTTTCTCATCTTAATTGACAAGCATTGGATGTTAGAGTACCAGTGCTTTGTATCAGTTTCAGAAGAAGAGTTGGACTAGATATGGTCCAAATGTGTAGGAAACACCATTCTTTTGTTCTGGGCACACTCAGATTTCCTGCTGTCTTAGAGAATCTAGAAAGCAATAGCGTGCTTCTTGTTCTAAAGCAGAGTGTGATCAATGGATGAGACAATGCTGTGTGTTTCACTTCAGAAATGGAGTTAAATCCCAGGCTCTGTGTCTTCCTACAGGCAAGACTTCGTTTCAGGAAAGGACAGTCACTTTTCAGCTCAAACGAACTACGTCGTTCACTGAGCTCACACGTTTCTCATCTTAACTGACAAGCATTGGATGTTAGAGGACCAGTGCATTGCATCAGTTTCAGAAGAAGATTTAGACTACATATAGTCCGTATGTGTAGGAAACACCGTCCTTTGTTCTAGGCACAATCAGATTTCCTGCTGTATTAGATAATCTAGAAAGCAAGAGCGTGCTTCTTGCTCTAAAGCAGAGTGTGATCCATGGATGAGAACTATGCTGTGTGTTTCACTTCAGAAATTGACTTAAATCCCAGGCTCTGTGTCTTACTACAATCAAGACTTCGTTTCAGGTAACGGCAGTCACTTTTCTGCTCAAACGAACTACATTGTTCATGAAGCTCACGCGTTTTTCATCTTAACTGACAAGCAATGGATGTTAGATGGTCAGTGCTTTGTATCAGTTTCAGAAGCAGATTTGGACTACATATGGTCCATATGTGTAGGAAACACCGTTCTTTTGTTCCGGGCATACTCAGATTTCCTGCTGTATTAGAGACTCTACAAAGCAAGAGCGTGCTTCTTGCTCTAAAGCAGAGTGTGATCCATTGATGAGAACTATGCTGTATGTTTCCATTCATTAATGGAGTTAAATCCCAGACTCTGTGTCTTCCTACAGGCAAGACTTCGTTTCAGGTAAGGGCATTCACTTTTCAGCTCAAACGGACTACATCGTTCACTGAGCTCACACATTTCTCATCTTAACAGACAAGCATTGGATGTTAGAGGACCAGTGCTTTGTATCAGTTTCAGAAGCAGAGTTGGACTAGATATTGTCCGTATGTGTCGGAAACACCGTTCTTTTGTTCTCAGCACACTCACGTTTCCTGCTGTCTTAGAGACTCTAGAATGCAAGAGCGTGCTTCTTGTTCTATAGCAGAGTGTCATCAATGGATGAGACAAGGCAGTGTGTTTCACTTCAGAAATGGAGTTAAATCCCAGGCTCTGAGTCTCCCTACAAGCAAGACTTCTTTTCAGGTAGGGGCAGTCACTTTTCTGCTCAAAGGAACTACATCGTTCACGAAGCTCACACGTTTCTCATCTTAACTGACAAGAATTGGATGTTAGAGGACCAGTGCATTGTATCAGTTTCAGAAGAAGATTTAGACTCCATATAGTCCTTATATGTAGGAAACACCGTTCTTTTGTTCTGGGCACAATCAGATTTCCTGCTGTATTAGATAATCTAGAAAGCAAGAGCGTGCTTCTTGCTCTAAAGCAGAGTGTGATCCATGGATGAGAACTATGCTGTGTGTTTCACTTCAGAAATTGACTGAAATCCCAGGCTCTGTGTCTTACTACAAGCAAGACTTCGTTTCAGGTAACGGCAGTCACTTTTCTGCTCAAATGAACTACATCATTCACGAAGCTCACACGTTTCTCATCTTCATTGACAAGAATTGGATGTTAGAGGACCAGTGCTTTGTATCAGTTTCAGAAGAAGAGTTGGACTAGATATGGTCCATATGTGTAGGAAACACCATTCTTTTGTTCTGGGCACACTCAGATTTCCTGCTGTATTAGAAATTCAAGAAAGCAAGAGCGTGCTTCTCGCTCTAAAGCAGAGTGTGATCAATGGATGAGACAATGCAGTGTGTTTCACTTCAGAAATGGAGTTAAATCCCAGGCTCTGAGTCTCCCTACAAGCAAGACTTCGTTTCAGGTAAGGGCAGTCACTTTTCTGCTCAAATGAACTACATCATTCACGAAGCTCACACGTTTCTCATCTTAATTGACAAGCATTGGATGTTAGAGGACCAGTGCTTTGTATCAGTTTCAGAAGAAGAGTTGGACTAGATATGGTCCATATGTGTAGTAAACACCGTTCTTTTGTTCTGGGCACACTCAGATTTCCTGCTGTCTTAGAGAATCTAGAAAGCAATAGCGTGCTTCTTGTTCTAAAGCAGAGTGTGATCAATGGAAGAGACAATGCTGTGTGTTTCACTTCAGAAATGGAGTTAAATCCCAGGCTCTGAGTCTTCCTACAGTCAAGACTTCATTTCAGGTAAGGGCAGTTACTTTTCTGCTCAAACGAACTACATCGTTCATGAAGCTCACGCGTTTCTCATCTTAACTGACAAGCAATGGATGTTAGATGGTGAGTGCTTTGTATCAGTTTCAGAAGCAGATTTGGACTACATATGGTCCATATGTGTAGGAAACACCGTTCTTTTGTTCCGGGCATACTCAGATTTCCTGCTGTATTAGAGACTCTACAAAGCAAGAGCGTGCTTCTTGCTCTAAAGCAGAGTGTGATCCATTGATGAGAACTATGCTGTATGTTTCCCTTCAGAAATGGAGTTAAATCCCAGACTCTGTGTCTTCCTACAGGCAAGACTTCGTTTCAGGTAAGGGCATTCACTTTTCAGCTCAAACGAACTACATCGTTCACTGAGCTCACACATTTCTCATCTTAACAGACAAGCATTGGATGTTAGAGGACCAGTGCTTTGTATCAGTTTCAGAAGCAGAGTTGGACTAGATATTGTCCGTATGTGTCGGAAACACCGTTCTTTTGTTCTCAGCACATTCACGTTTCCTGCTGTCTTAGAGACTCTAGAATGCAAGGGCGTGCTTCTTGTTCTATAGCAGAGTGTCATCAATGGATGAGACAATGCAGTGTGTTTCACTTCAGAAATGGAGTTAAATCCCAGGCTCTGAGTCTCCCTACAAGCAAGACTTCGTTTCAGGTAGGGGCAGTCACTTTTCTGTTCAAAGGAACTACATCGTTCACGAAGCTCACACGTTTCTCATCTTAACTGACAAGCATTGGATGTTAGAGGACCAGTGCATTGTATCAGTTTCAGAAGAAGATTTAGACTACATATAGATCTTATGTGTAGGAAACACCGTTCTTTTGTTCTGGGCACAATCAGATTTCCTGCTGTATTAGAGACTCTACAAATCAAGAGTGTGCTTCTCGCTCTAAAGCAGAGTGTGATCCATGGATGAGAACTATGCTGTGTGTTTCCCTTCAGAAATGGACTTAAATCCCAGGCTCTGTGTCTTACTACAAGCAAGACTTCGTTTCAGGTAAGGGCAGTCACTTTTCTGCTCAAATGAACTACATCACTCACGAAGCTCACACGTTTCTCATCTTAATTGACAAGCATTGGATGTTAGAGTACCAGTGCTTTGTATCAGTTTCAGAAGAAGAGTTGGACTAGATATGGTCCAAATGTGTAGGAAACACCATTCTTTTGTTCTGGGCACACTCAGATTTCCTGCTGTCTTAGAGAATCTAGAAAGCAATAGCGTGCTTCTTGTTCTAAAGCAGAGTGTGATCAATGGATGAGACAATGCTGTGTGTTTCACTTCAGAAATGGAGTTAAATCCCAGGCTCTGTGTCTTCCTACAGGCAAGACTTCGTTTCAGGAAAGGACAGTCACTTTTCAGCTCAAACGAACTACGTCGTTCACTGAGCTCACACGTTTCTCATCTTAACTGACAAGCATTGGATGTTAGAGGACCAGTGCATTGCATCAGTTTCAGAAGAAGATTTAGACTACATATAGTCCGTATGTGTAGGAAACACCGTCCTTTGTTCTAGGCACAATCAGATTTCCTGCTGTATTAGATAATCTAGAAAGCAAGAGCGTGCTTCTTGCTCTAAAGCAGAGTGTGATCCATGGATGAGAACTATGCTGTGTGTTTCACTTCAGAAATTGACTTAAATCCCAGGCTCTGTGTCTTACTACAATCAAGACTTCGTTTCAGGTAACGGCAGTCACTTTTCTGCTCAAACGAACTACATTGTTCATGAAGCTCACGCGTTTTTCATCTTAACTGACAAGCAATGGATGTTAGATGGTCAGTGCTTTGTATCAGTTTCAGAAGCAGATTTGGACTACATATGGTCCATATGTGTAGGAAACACCGTTCTTTTGTTCCGGGCATACTCAGATTTCCTGCTGTATTAGAGACTCTACAAAGCAAGAGCGTGCTTCTTGCTCTAAAGCAGAGTGTGATCCATTGATGAGAACTATGCTGTATGTTTCCATTCATTAATGGAGTTAAATCCCAGACTCTGTGTCTTCCTACAGGCAAGACTTCGTTTCAGGTAAGGGCATTCACTTTTCAGCTCAAACGGACTACATCGTTCACTGAGCTCACACATTTCTCATCTTAACAGACAAGCATTGGATGTTAGAGGACCAGTGCTTTGTATCAGTTTCAGAAGCAGAGTTGGACTAGATATTGTCCGTATGTGTCGGAAACACCGTTCTTTTGTTCTCAGCACACTCACGTTTCCTGCTGTCTTAGAGACTCTAGAATGCAAGAGCGTGCTTCTTGTTCTATAGCAGAGTGTCATCAATGGATGAGACAAGGCAGTGTGTTTCACTTCAGAAATGGAGTTAAATCCCAGGCTCTGAGTCTCCCTACAAGCAAGACTTCTTTTCAGGTAGGGGCAGTCACTTTTCTGCTCAAAGGAACTACATCGTTCACGAAGCTCACACGTTTCTCATCTTAACTGACAAGAATTGGATGTTAGAGGACCAGTGCATTGTATCAGTTTCAGAAGAAGATTTAGACTCCATATAGTCCTTATATGTAGGAAACACCGTTCTTTTGTTCTGGGCACAATCAGATTTCCTGCTGTATTAGATAATCTAGAAAGCAAGAGCGTGCTTCTTGCTCTAAAGCAGAGTGTGATCCATGGATGAGAACTATGCTGTGTGTTTCACTTCAGAAATTGACTGAAATCCCAGGCTCTGTGTCTTACTACAAGCAAGACTTCGTTTCAGGTAACGGCAGTCACTTTTCTGCTCAAATGAACTACATCATTCACGAAGCTCACACGTTTCTCATCTTCATTGACAAGAATTGGATGTTAGAGGACCAGTGCTTTGTATCAGTTTCAGAAGAAGAGTTGGACTAGATATGGTCCATATGTGTAGGAAACACCATTCTTTTGTTCTGGGCACACTCAGATTTCCTGCTGTATTAGAAATTCAAGAAAGCAAGAGCGTGCTTCTCGCTCTAAAGCAGAGTGTGATCAATGGATGAGACAATGCAGTGTGTTTCACTTCAGAAATGGAGTTAAATCCCAGGCTCTGAGTCTCCCTACAAGCAAGACTTCGTTTCAGGTAAGGGCAGTCACTTTTCTGCTCAAATGAACTACATCATTCACGAAGCTCACACGTTTCTCATCTTAATTGACAAGCATTGGATGTTAGAGGACCAGTGCTTTGTATCAGTTTCAGAAGAAGAGTTGGACTAGATATGGTCCATATGTGTAGTAAACACCGTTCTTTTGTTCTGGGCACACTCAGATTTCCTGCTGTCTTAGAGAATCTAGAAAGCAATAGCGTGCTTCTTGTTCTAAAGCAGAGTGTGATCAATGGATGAGACAATGCTGTGTTTTTCACTTCAGAAATGGAGTTAAATCCGAGGCTCTGTGTCTTCCTACAGGCAAGACTTCGTTTCAGGTAAGGGCAGTCACTTTTCAGCTCAAACGAACTACATCGTTCACTGGGCTCACAAGTTTCTCATCTTAACTGACAAGCATTGGATATTAGAGGACCAGTGCATTGTATCAGTTTCAGAAGAAGATTTAGACTACATATAGTCCGTATGTGTAGGAAACACCGTTCTTTTGTTCTAGGCACAATCAGATTTCCTGCTGTATTAGATAATCTAGAAAGCAAGAGCGTGCTTCTTGCTCTAAAGCAGAGTGTGATCCATGGATGAGAACTATGCTGTGTGTTTCACTTCAGAAATTGACTTAAATCCCAGGCTCTGTGTCTTACTACAAGCAAGACTTCGTTTCAGGTAAGGGCAGTCACTTTTCTGCTCAAATGAACTACATGATTCACGAAGCTCACACGTTTCTCATCTTAATTGACAAGCATTGGATGGTAGAGGACCAGTGCTTTGTATCAGTTTCAGAAGAAGAGTTGGACTAGATATAGTCCATATGTGTAGGAAACACCGTTCTTTTGTTCTGGGCACACTCAGATTTCCTGCTGTCTTAGAGAATCTAGAAAGCAATAGCGTGCTTCTTGTTCTAAAGCAGAGTGTGATCAATGGATGAGACAATGCTGTGTGTTTCACTTCAGAAATGGAGTTAAATCCCAGGCTCTGAGTCTCCCTACAAGCAAGACTTCTTTTCAGGTAGGGGCAGTCACTTTTCTGCTCAAAGGAACTACATCGTTCACGAAGCTCACACGTTTCTCATCTTAACTGACAAGAATTGGATGTTAGAGGACCAGTGCATTGTATCAGTTTCAGAAGAAGATTTAGACTCCATATAGTCCTTATATGTAGGAAACACCGTTCTTTTGTTCTGGGCACAATCAGATTAACTGCTGTATTAGATAATCTAGAAAGCAAGAGCGTGCTTCTTGCTCTAAAGCAGAGTGTGATCCATGGATGAGAACTATGCTGTGTGTTTCACTTCAGAAATTGACTGAAATCCCAGGCTCTGTGTCTTACTACAAGCAAGACTTCGTTTCAGGTAACGGCAGTCACTTTTCTGCTCAAATGAACTACATCATTCACGAAGCTCACACGTTTCTCATCTTCATTGACAAGAATTGGATGTTAGAGGACCAGTGCTTTGTATCAGTTTCAGAAGAAGAGTTGGACTAGATATGGTCCATATGTGTAGGAAACACCATTCTTTTGTTCTGGGCACACTCAGATTTCCTGCTGTATTAGAAATTCAAGAAAGCAAGAGCGTGCTTCTCGCTCTAAAGCAGAGTGTGATCAATGGATGAGACAATGCACTGTGTTTCACTTCAGAAATGGAGTTAAATCCCAGGCTCTGAGTCTCCCTACAAGCAAGACTTCGTTTCAGGTAAGGGCAGTCACTTTTCTGCTCAAATGAACTACATCATTCACGAAGCTCACACGTTTCTCATCTTAATTGACAAGCATTGGATGTTAGAGGACCAGTGCTTTGTATCAGTTTCAGAAGAAGAGTTGGACTAGATATGGTCCATATGTGTAGGAAACACCATTCTTTTGTTCTGGGCACACTCAGATTTCCTGCTGTCTTAGAGACTCTACAAAGCAAGAGTGTGCTTCTCGCTCTAAAGCAGAGTGTGATCCATGGATGAGAACTATGCTGTGTGTTTCCCTTCAGAAATGGACTTAAATCCCAGGCTCTGTGTCTTACTACAAGCAAGACTTCGTTTCAGGTAACGGCAGTCACTTTTCTGCTCAAATGAACTACATCATTCACGAAGCTCACACGTTTCTCATCTTAATTGACAAGAATTGGATGTTAGAGGACCAGTGCTTTCTATCAGTTTCAGAAGAAGAGTTGGACTAGATATGGTCCATATGTGTAGGTAACACCGTTCTTTTGTTCTGGACACACTCAGATTTCCTGCTGTCTTAGAGACTCTAGAAAGCAAGAGTGTGCTTCTTGCTCTAAAGCAGAGTGGGATCCATGGATGAGAACTATGCTGTGTGCTTGACTTCAGAAATGGAGTTAAATCCCAGGCTCTGAGTCTTCCTACAGGCAAGACTTCGTTTCAGGTAAGGGCAGTCACTTTTCAGCTCAAACGAACTACATCGTTCATGAGGCTCACACGTTTCTCATCTTAACTGACAAGCAATGGATGTTAGATGGTCAGTGCTTTGTATTAGTTTCAGAAGCAGATTTGGACTACATATGGTCCATATGTGTAGGAAACACCGTTCTTTTGTTCCGGGCACACTCAGATTTCCTGCTGTATTAGAGACTCTACAAAGCAAGAGTGTGCTTCTTGCTCTAAAGCAGAGTGTGATCCATGGATGAGAACTATGCTGTGTGTTTCCCTTCAGAAATGGACTTAAATCCCAGGCTCTGTGTCTTACTACAAGCAAGACTTCGTTTCAGGTAAGGGCAGTCACTTTTCTGCTCAAATGAACTACATCATTCACGAAGCTCACACGTTTCTCATCTTAACAGACAAGCATTGGATGTTAGAGGACCAGTGCTTTGTATCAGTTTCAGAAGCAGAGTTGGACTAGATATTGTCTGTATGTGTAGGAAACACCGTTCTTTTGTTCTCAGCACACTCACGTTTCCTGCTGTCTTAGAGACTCTAGAAATCATGAGCGTGCTTCTTGTTCTAAAGCAGAGTGTGATCAATGGATGAGACAATGCAGTGTGTTTCACTTCAGAAATGGAGTTAAATCCCAGGCTCTGAGTCTCCCTACAAGCAAGACTTCGTTTCAGGTAGGGGCAGTCACTTTTCTGCTCAAAGGAACTACATCGTTCACGAAGCTCACACGTTTCTCATCTTAACTGACAAGCATTGGATGTTCGAGGACCAGTGCATTGTATCAGTTTCAGAAGAAGATTTAGACTACACATAGTCCGTATGTGTAGGAAACACCGTTCTTTTGTTCTAAGCACAATCAGATTTCCTGCTGTATTAGATACTCTAGAAAGCAAGAGCGTGCTTCTTGTTCTAAAGCAGAGTGTGATCAATGGATGAGACAATGCTGTGTGTTTCACTTCAGAAATGGAGTTAAATCCCAGGCTCTGAGTCTTCCTACAGTCAAGACTTCGTTTCAGGTAAGAGCAGTCACATTTCTGCTCAAACGAACTACATCGTTCATGAAGCTCACGTGTTTCTCATCTTAACTGACAAGCAATGGATGTTAGATGGTCAGTGCTTTGTATCAGTTTCAGAAGCAGATTTGGACTACATATGGTCCATATGTGTAGGAAACACCGTTCTTTTGTTCCGGGCACACTCAGATTTCCTGCTGTATTAGAGACTCTACAAAGCAAGAGTGTGCTTCTCGCTCTAAAGCAGAGTGTGATCCATGGATGAGAACTATGCTGTGTGTTTCCCTTCAGAAATGGACTTAAATCCCAGGCTCTGTGTCTTACTACAAGCAAGACTTCGTTTCAGGTAAGGGCAGTCACTTTTCTGCTCAAATGAACTACATCATTCACGAAGCTCACACGTTTCTCATCTTAATTGACAAGCATTGGATGTTAGAGGACCAGTGCTTTGTATCAGTTTCAGAAGAAGAGTTGCACTAGATATGGTCCATATGTGTAGGAAACACCATTCTTTTGTTCTGGGCACACTCAGATTTCCTGGTGTCTTAGAGAATCTAGAAAGCAATAGCGTGCTTCTTGTTCTAAAGCAGAGTGTGATCAATGGATGAGACAATGCTGTGTTTTTCACTTCAGAAATGGAGTTAAATCCGAGGTTCTGTGTCTACCTACAGGCAAGATTTCGTTTCAGGTAAGGGCAGTCACTTTTCAGCTCAAACGACCTACATCGTTCACAGAGCTCACACGTTCTCATCTTAACAGACAAGTATTGGATGTTAGAGGACCAGTGCATTGTATCAGTTTCAGAAGAAGATTTGGACTACATATAGTCCGTATGTGTCGGAAACACCGTTTTTTGTTCTGGGCACAATCAGATTTCCTGCTCTATTAGAGACTCTAGAAAGCAAGAGTGTGCTTCTTGCTCTAAAGCAGAGTGTGATCCATTGATGAGAACTATGCTGTATGTTTCCCTTCAGAAATGGAGTTAAATCCCAGACTCTGTGTCTTCCTACAGGCAAGACTTCGTTTCAGGTAAGGGCATTCACTTTTCAGCTCAAACGAACTACATCGTTCACTGAGCTCACACATTTCTCATCTTAACAGACAAGCATTGGATGTTAGAGGACCAGTGCTTTGTATCAGTTTCAGAAGCAGAGTTGGACTAGATATTGTCCGTATGTGTAGGAAACACCGTTCTTTTGTTCTCAGCACACTCACGTTTCCTGCTGTCTTAGAGACTCTAGAAAGCAAGAGCGTGCTTCTTGTTCTATAGCAGAGTGTCATCAATGGATGAGACAATGCAGTGTGTTTCACTTCAGAAATGGAGTTAAATCCCAGGCTCTGAGTCTCCCTACAAGCAAGACTTCGTTTCAGGTAGGGGCAGTCACTTTTCTGCTCAAAGGAACTACATCGTTCACGAAGCTCACACTTTTCTCATCTTAACTGACAAGCATTGGATGTTAGAGGACCAGTGCATTGTATAAGTTTCAGAAGAAGATTTAGACTACATATAGTCTGTATGTGTAGGAAACACCGTTCTTTTGTTCTGGGCACAATCAGATTTCCTGCTGTATTAGATACTCTAGAAAGCAAGAGCGTGCTTCTTGCTCTAAAGCAGAGTGTGATCCATGGATGAGAACTATGCTGTGTGTTTCACTTCAGAAATTGACTTAAATCCCAGGCTCTGTGTCTAACTACAAGCAAGACTTCGTTTCAGGTAACGGCAGTCACTTTTCTGCTCAAATGAACTACATCATTCACGAAGCTCACACGTTTCTCATCTTAATTGACAAGAATTGGATGTTAGAGGACCAGTGCTTTGTATCAGTTTCAGAAGAAGAGTTGGACTAGATATGGTCCATATGTGTAGGTAACACCGTTCTTTTGTTCTGGACACACTCAGATTTCCTGCTGTCTTAGAGACTCTAGAAAGCATGAGCGTGCTTCTTGTTCTAAAGCAGAGTGTGATCAATGGATGAGACAATGCAGTGTGTTTCACTTCAGAAATGGAGTTAAATCCCAGGCTCTGAGTCTCCCTACAAGCAAGACTTCGTTTCAGGTAGGGGCAGTCACTTTTCTGCTCAAAGGAACTACATCGTTCACGAAGCTCACACGTTTCTCATCTTAACTGACAAGCATTGGATGTTAGAGGACCAGTGCATTGTATCAGTTTCAGAAGAAGATTTAGACTACATATAGTCCGTATGTGTAGGAAACACCGTTCTTTTGTTCTAAGCACAATCAGATTTCCTGCTGTATTAGATACTCTAGAAAGCAAGAGCATGCTTCTTGTTCTAAAGCAGAGTGTGATCAATGGATGAGACAATGCTGTGTGTTTCACTTCAGAAATGGAGTTAAATCCCAGGCTCTGAGTCTTCCTACCGTCAAGACTTCGTTTCAGGTAAGAGCAGTCACTTTTCTGCTCAAACGAACTACATCGTTCATGAAGCTCACGTGTTTCTCATCTTAACTGACAAGCAATGGATGTTAGATGGTCAGTGCTTTGTATCAGTTTCAGAAACAGATTTGGACTACATATGGTCCATATGTGTAGGAAACACCGTTCTTTTGTTCCGGGCACACTCAGATTTCCTGCTGTATTAGAGACTCTACAAAGCAAGAGTGTGCTTCTCGCTCTAAAGCAGAGTGTGATCCATGGATGAGAACTATGCTGTGTGTTTCCCTTCAGAAATGGACTTAAATCCCAGGCTCTGTGTCTTACTACAAGCAAGACTTCATTTCAGGTAAGGGCAGTCACTCTTCTGCTCAAATGAACTACATCATTCACGAAGCTCACACGTTTCTCATCTTAATTGACAAGCATTGGATGTTAGAGGACCAGTGCTTTGTATCAGTTTCAGAAGAAGAGTTGGACTAGATATGGTCCATATGTGTAGGAAACACCGTTCTTTTGTTCCGGGCACACTCAGATTTCCTGCTGTATTAGAGACTCTACAAAGCAAGAGTGTGCTTCTCGCTCTAAAGCAGAGTGTGATCCATGGATGAGAACTATGCTGTGTGTTTCCCTTCAGAAATGGACTTAAATCCCAGACTCTGTGTCTTCCTACAGGCAAGACTTCGTTTCAGGTAAAGGCATTCACTTTTCAGCTCAAACGAACTACATCGTTCACTGAGCTCACACATTTCTCATCTTAACAGACAAGCATTGGATGTCAGAGGACCAGTGCTTTGTATCAGTTTCAGAAGCAGAGTTGGACTAGATATTGTCCGTATGTGTAGGAAACACCGTTCTTTTGTTCTCAGCACACTCACGTTTCCTGCTGTCTTAGAGACTCTAGAAAGCAAGAGCGTGCTTCTTGTTCTATAGCAGAGTGTCTTCAATTGATGAGACAATGCAGTGTGTTTCACTTCAGAAATGGAGTTAAATCCCAGGCTCTGAGTCTCCCTACAAGCAAGACTTCGTTTCAGGTAGGGGCAGTCACTTTTCTGCTCAAAGGAACTACATCGTTCACGAAGCTCACACTTTTCTCATCTTAACTGACAAGCATTGGATGTTAGAGGACCAGTGCATTGTATAAGTTTCAGAAGAAGATTTAGACTACATATAGTCTGTATGTGTAGGAAACACCGTTCTTTTGTTCTGGGCACAATCAGATTTCCTGCTGTATTAGATACTCTAGAAAGCAAGAGCGTGCTTCTTGCTCTAAAGCAGAGTGTGATCCATGGATGAGAACTATGCTGTGTGTTTCACTTCAGAAATTGACTTAAATCCCAGGCTCTGTGTCTTACTACAAGCAAGACTTCGTTTCAGGTAAGGGAAGTCACTTTTCTGCTCAAATGAACTATATAATTCACGAAGCTCACACGTTTCTCATCTTAATTGACAAGCATTGGATGGTAGAGGACCAGTGCTTTGTATCAGTTTCAGAAGAAGAGTTGGACTAGATATGGTCCATATGTGTAGGAAACACCGTACTTTTGTTCTGGGCACACTCAGATTTCCTGCTGTATTAGAAATTCAAGAAAGCAAGAGCGTGCTTCTCGCTCTAAAGCAGAGTGTGATCAATGGATGATTACACTGCTGTGTGTTTTACTTCTGAAATGGAGTTAAATCCCAGGCTCTGAGTCTTCCTACAAGCAAGACTTCAATTCAGGTAAGGGCAGTCACTTTTCTCCTCAAACTATCTACATCGTTCACGAAGCTCACACATTTCTCATCTTAACTGACAAGCATTGGATGTTAGAGGGTCAGTGCTTTGTATCAGTTTCAGAAGCAGATTTGGACTACATATGGTCCATATGTGTAGGAAACACCGTTCTTTTGTTCTGGGCACACTCAGATTTCCTGCTGTATTAGAGAGTCTAGAAAGCTAGAGTGTGCTTCTCGCTCTAAAGCAGAGTGTGATCCATGGATGAGAACTATGCTGTGTGTTTCCCTTCAGAAATGGAATTAAATCCCAGACTCTGTGTCTTCCTACAGGCAAGACTTCGTTTCAGGTAAGGGCAGTCACTTTTCTGCTCAAACTAACTACATCGTTCACGAAGCTCACACATTTCTCATCTTAACTGACAAGCATTGGATGTTAGAGGGTCAGTGCTTTGTATCAGTTTCAGAAGCAGATTTGGACTACATATGGTCCATATGTGTAGGAAACACCGTTCTTTTGTTCTGGGCACACTCAGATTTCCTGCTGTATTAGAGAGTCTAGAAAGCTAGAGTGTGCTTCTTGCTCTAAAGCAGAGTGTGATCCATGGATGAGTACTATGCTGTGTGTTTCCCTTCAGAAATGGATTTAAATCCCAGGCTCTGTGTCTTACTACAAGCAAGACTTCGTTTCAGGTAAGGGCAGTCACTTTTCAGTTCAAAGGAACTACATCATTCACAAAGCTCACACTTTTCTCATCTTAACTGACAAGCACTGGATGTTAGAGGACCAGTGCATTCTATCAGTTTCAGAAGAAGATTTGGACTACATATAGTCTGTATGTGTAGGAAACACCGTTCTTTTGTTCTGGGCACACTCAGATTTCCTGCTGTCTTAGAGACTCTAGAAAGCAAGAGTGTGCTTCTTGCTCTAAAGCAGAGTGTGATCCATGGATGAGAACTATGCTGTAAGCTTGACTTCAGAAATGGAGTTAAATCCCAGGCTCTGAGTCTTCCTACATGCAAGACTTCGTTTCAGGTAAGGGCAGTCACTTTTCGGCTCAAACGAACTACATCGTTCACGAAGCTCACACATTTCTCATCTTAACTGACAAGCATTGGATGTTAGAGGGTCAGTGCTTTGTATCAGTTTCAGAAGCAGATTTGGCCTACATATGGTCCATATGTGTAGGAAACACCGTTCTTTTGTTCCAGGCACACTCAGATTTCCTGCTGTATTAGAGACTCTACAAAGCAAGAGTAGTCTTCTCGCTCTAAAGCAGAGTGTGATCCATGGATGAGAACTATGCTGTGTGTTTCCCTTCAGAAATGGACTTAAATCCCAGGCTCTGTGTCTTACTACAAGCAAGACTTCGTTTCAGGTAAGGGCAGTCACTTTTCTGCTCAAATGAACTACATCATTCACGAAGCTCACACGTTTCTCATCTTAATTGACAAGCATTGGATGTTAGAGGACCAGTGCTTTGTATCAGTTTCAGAAGAAGAGTTGGACAAGATATGGTCCATATGTGAAGGAAACACCGTTCTTTTGTTCTGGGCACACTCAGATTTCCTGCTGTATTAGAAATTCTAGAAAGCAAGAGCGTGCTTCTTGCTCTAAAGCAGAGTGTGATCCATGGATGAGAACTATGCTGTGTGTTTCACTTCAGAAATTGACTTAAATCCCAGGCTCTGTGTCTTACTACAAGCAAGACTTCGTTTCATGTAAGGGAAGTCACTTTTCTGCTCAAATGAACTATATAATTCACGAAGCTCACACGTTTCTCATCTTAATTGACAAGCATTGGATGGTAGAGGACCAGTGCTTTGTATCAGTTTCAGAAGAAGAGTTGGACTAGATATGGTCCATATGTGTAGGAAACACCGTTCTTTTGTTCTGGGCACACTCAGATTTCCTGCTGTATTAGAAATTCAAGAAAGCAAGAGCGTGCTTCTCGCTCTAAAGCAGAGTGTGATCAATGGATGATTACACTGCTGTGTGTTTTACTTCTGAAATGGAGTTAAATCCCAGGCTCTGAGTCTTCCTACAAGCAAGACTTCAATTCAGGTAAGGGCAGTCACTTTTCTCCTCAAACTATCTACATCGTTCACGAAGCTCACACATTTCTCATCTTAACTGACAAGCATTGGATGTTAGAGGGTCAGTGCTTTGTATCAGTTTCAGAAGCAGATTTGGACTACATATGGTCCATATGTGTAGGAAACACCGTTCTTTTGTTCGGGGCACACTCAGATTTCCTGCTGTATTAGAGAGTCTAGAAAGCTAGAGTGTGCTTCTCGCTCTAAAGCAGAGTGTGATCCATGGATGAGAACTATGCTGTGTGTTTCCCTTCAGAAATGGAATTAAATCCCAGACTCTGTGTCTTCCTACAGGCAAGACTTCGTTTCAGGTAAGGGCAGTCACTTTTCTGCTCAAACTAACTACATCGTTCACGAAGCTCACACATTTCTCATCTTAACTGACAAGCATTGGATGTTAGAGGGTCAGTGCTTTGTATCAGTTTCAGAAGCAGATTTGGACTACATATGGTCCATATGTGTAGGAAACACCGTTCTTTTGTTCTGGGCACACTCAGATTTCCTGCTGTATTAGAGAGTCTAGAAAGCTAGAGTGTGCTTCTTGCTCTAAAGCAGAGTGTGATCCATGGATGAGTACTATGCTGTGTGTTTCCCTTCAGAAATGGATTTAAATCCCAGGCTCTGTGTCTTACTACAAGCAAGACTTCGTTTCAGGTAAGGGCAGTCACTTTTCAGTTCAAAGGAACTACATCATTCACAAAGCTCACACTTTTCTCATCTTAACTGACAAGCACTGGATGTTAGAGGACCAGTGCATTCTATCAGTTTCAGAAGAAGATTTGGACTACATATAGTCTGTATGTGTAGGAAACACCGTTCTTTTGTTCTGGGCACACTCAGATTTCCTGCTGTCTTAGAGACTCTAGAAAGCAAGAGTGTGCTTCTTGCTCTAAAGCAGAGTGTGATCCATGGATGAGAACTATGCTGTAAGCTTGACTTCAGAAATGGAGTTAAATCCCAGGCTCTGAGTCTTCCTACATGCAAGACTTCGTTTCAGGTAAGGGCAGTCACTTTTCGGCTCAAACGAACTACATCGTTCACGAAGCTCACACATTTCTCATCTTAACTGACAAGCATTGGATGTTAGAGGGTCAGTGCTTTGTATCAGTTTCAGAAGCAGATTTGGCCTACATATGGTCCATATGTGTAGGAAACACCGTTCTTTTGTTCCGGGCACACTCAGATTTCCTGCTGTATTAGAGACTCTACAAAGCAAGAGTAGTCTTCTCGCTCTAAAGCAGAGTGTGATCCATGGATGAGAACTATGCTGTGTGTTTCCCTTCAGAAATGGACTTAAATCCCAGGCTCTGTGTCTTACTACAAGCAAGACTTCGTTTCAGGTAAGGGCAGTCACTTTTCTGCTCAAATGAACTACATCATTCACGAAGCTCACACGTTTCTCATCTTAATTGACAAGCATTGGATGTTAGAGGACCAGTGCTTTGTATCAGTTTCAGAAGAAGAGTTGGACAAGATATGGTCCATATGTGAAGGAAACACCGTTCTTTTGTTCTGGGCACACTCAGATTTCCTGCTGTATTAGAAATTCTAGAAAGCAAGAGCGTGCTTCTTGCTCTAAAGCAGAGTGTGATCCATGGATGAGAACTATGCTGTGTGTTTCACTTCAGAAATTGACTTAAATCCCAGGCTCTGTGTCTTACTACAAGCAAGACTTCGTTTCATGTAAGGGAAGTCACTTTTCTGCTCAAATGAACTATATAATTCACGAAGCTCACACGTTTCTCATCTTAATTGACAAGCATTGGATGGTAGAGGACCAGTGCTTTGTATCAGTTTCAGAAGAAGAGTTGGACTAGATATGGTCCATATGTGTAGGAAACACCGTTCTTTTGTTCTGGGCACACTCAGATTTCCTGCTGTATTAGAAATTCTAGAAAGCAAGAGCGTGCTTCTCGCTCTAAAGCAGAGTGTGATCAATGGATGATTACACTGCTGTGTGTTTTACTTCTGAAATGGAGTTAAATCCCAGGCTCTGAGTCTTCCTACAAGCAAGACTTCAATTCAGGTAAGGGCAGTCACTTTTCTCCTCAAACTATCTACATCGTTCACGAAGCTCACACATTTCTCATCTTAACTGACAAGCATTGGATGTTAGAGGGTCAGTGCTTTGTATCAGTTTCAGAAGCAGATTTGGACTACATATGGTCCATATGTGTAGGAAACACCGTTCTTTTGTTCGGGGCACACTCAGATTTCCTGCTGTATTAGAGAGTCTAGAAAGCTAGAGTGTGCTTCTCGCTCTAAAGCAGAGTGTGATCCATGGATGAGAACTATGCTGTGTGTTTCCCTTCAGAAATGGAATTAAATCCCAGACTCTGTGTCTTCCTACAGGCAAGACTTCGTTTCAGGTAAGGGCAGTCACTTTTCTGCTCAAACTAACTACATCGTTCACGAAGCTCACACATTTCTCATCTTAACTGACAAGCATTGGATGTTAGAGGGTCAGTGCTTTGTATCAGTTTCAGAAGCAGATTTGGACTACATATGGTCCATATGTGTAGGAAACACCGTTCTTTTGTTCTGGGCACACTCAGATTTCCTGCTGTATTAGAGAGTCTAGAAAGCTAGAGTGTGCTTCTTGCTCTAAAGCAGAGTGTGATCCATGGATGAGTACTATGCTGTGTGTTTCCCTTCAGAAATGGATTTAAATCCCAGGCTCTGTGTCTTACTACAAGCAAGACTTCGTTTCAGGTAAGGGCAGTCACTTTTCAGTTCAAAGGAACTACATCATTCACAAAGCTCACACTTTTCTCATCTTAACTGACAAGCACTGGATGTTAGAGGACCAGTGCATTCTATCAGTTTCAGAAGAAGATTTGGACTACATATAGTCTGTATGTGTAGGAAACACCGTTCTTTTGTTCTGGGCACACTCAGATTTCCTGCTGTCTTAGAGACTCTAGAAAGCAAGAGTGTGCTTCTTGCTCTAAAGCAGAGTGTGATCCATGGATGAGAACTATGCTGTAAGCTTGACTTCAGAAATGGAGTTAAATCCCAGGCTCTGAGTCTTCCTACATGCAAGACTTCGTTTCAGGTAAGGGCAGTCACTTTTCGGCTCAAACGAACTACATCGTTCACGAAGCTCACACATTTCTCATCTTAACTGACAAGCATTGGATGTTAGAGGGTCAGTGCTTTGTATCAGTTTCAGAAGCAGATTTGGCCTACATATGGTCCATATGTGTAGGAAACACCGTTCTTTTGTTCCGGGCACACTCAGATTTCCTGCTGTATTAGAGACTCTACAAAGCAAGAGTAGTCTTCTCGCTCTAAAGCAGAGTGTGATCCATGGATGAGAACTATGCTGTGTGTTTCCCTTCAGAAATGGACTTAAATCCCAGGCTCTGTGTCTTACTACAAGCAAGACTTCGTTTCAGGTAAGGGCAGTCACTTTTCAGTTCAAAGGAACTACATCATTCACAAAGCTCACACTTTTCTCATCTTAACTGACAAGCACTGGATGTTAGAGGACCAGTGCATTCTATCAGTTTCAGAAGAAGATTTGGACTACATATAGTCTGTATGTGTAGGAAACACCGTTCTTTTGTTCTGGGCACACTCAGATTTCCTGCTGTCTTAGAGACTCTAGAAAGCAAGAGTGTGCTTCTTGCTCTAAAGCAGAGTGTGATCCATGGATGAGAACTATGCTGTAAGCTTGACTTCAGAAATGGAGTTAAATCCCAGGCTCTGAGTCTTCCTACATGCAAGACTTCGTTTCAGGTAAGGGCAGTCACTTTTCGGCTCAAACGAACTACATCGTTCACGAAGCTCACACATTTCTCATCTTAACTGACAAGCATTGGATGTTAGAGGGTCAGTGCTTTGTATCAGTTTCAGAAGCAGATTTGGCCTACATATGGTCCATATGTGTAGGAAACACCGTTCTTTTGTTCCGGGCACACTCAGATTTCCTGCTGTATTAGAGACTCTACAAAGCAAGAGTAGTCTTCTCGCTCTAAAGCAGAGTGTGATCCATGGATGAGAACTATGCTGTGTGTTTCCCTTCAGAAATGGACTTAAATCCCAGGCTCTGTGTCTTACTACAAGCAAGACTTCGTTTCAGGTAAGGGCAGTCACTTTTCTGCTCAAATGAACTACATCATTCACGAAGCTCACACGTTTCTCATCTTAATTGACAAGCATTGGATGTTAGAGGACCAGTGCTTTGTATCAGTTTCAGAAGAAGAGTTGGACAAGATATGGTCCATATGTGAAGGAAACACCGTTCTTTTGTTCTGGGCACACTCAGATTTCCTGCTGTATTAGAAATTCTAGAAAGCAAGAGCGTGCTTCTTGCTCTAAAGCAGAGTGTGATCCATGGATGAGAACTATGCTGTGTGTTTCACTTCAGAAATTGACTTAAATCCCAGGCTCTGTGTCTTACTACAAGCAAGACTTCGTTTCATGTAAGGGAAGTCACTTTTCTGCTCAAATGAACTATATAATTCACGAAGCTCACACGTTTCTCATCTTAATTGACAAGCATTGGATGGTAGAGGACCAGTGCTTTGTATCAGTTTCAGAAGAAGAGTTGGACTAGATATGGTCCATATGTGTAGGAAACACCGTTCTTTTGTTCTGGGCACACTCAGATTTCCTGCTGTATTAGAAATTCTAGAAAGCAAGAGCGTGCTTCTCGCTCTAAAGCAGAGTGTGATCAATGGATGATTACACTGCTGTGTGTTTTACTTCTGAAATGGAGTTAAATCCCAGGCTCTGAGTCTTCCTACAAGCAAGACTTCAATTCAGGTAAGGGCAGTCACTTTTCTCCTCAAACTATCTACATCGTTCACGAAGCTCACACATTTCTCATCTTAACTGACAAGCATTGGATGTTAGAGGGTCAGTGCTTTGTATCAGTTTCAGAAGCAGATTTGGACTACATATGGTCCATATGTGTAGGAAACACCGTTCTTTTGTTCGGGGCACACTCAGATTTCCTGCTGTATTAGAGAGTCTAGAAAGCTAGAGTGTGCTTCTCGCTCTAAAGCAGAGTGTGATCCATGGATGAGAACTATGCTGTGTGTTTCCCTTCAGAAATGGAATTAAATCCCAGACTCTGTGTCTTCCTACAGGCAAGACTTCGTTTCAGGTAAGGGCAGTCACTTTTCTGCTCAAACTAACTACATCGTTCACGAAGCTCACACATTTCTCATCTTAACTGACAAGCATTGGATGTTAGAGGGTCAGTGCTTTGTATCAGTTTCAGAAGCAGATTTGGACTACATATGGTCCATATGTGTAGGAAACACCGTTCTTTTGTTCTGGGCACACTCAGATTTCCTGCTGTATTAGAGAGTCTAGAAAGCTAGAGTGTGCTTCTTGCTCTAAAGCAGAGTGTGATCCATGGATGAGTACTATGCTGTGTGTTTCCCTTCAGAAATGGATTTAAATCCCAGGCTCTGTGTCTTACTACAAGCAAGACTTCGTTTCAGGTAAGGGCAGTCACTTTTCAGTTCAAAGGAACTACATCATTCACAAAGCTCACACTTTTCTCATCTTAACTGACAAGCACTGGATGTTAGAGGACCAGTGCATTCTATCAGTTTCAGAAGAAGATTTGGACTACATATAGTCTGTATGTGTAGGAAACACCGTTCTTTTGTTCTGGGCACACTCAGATTTCCTGCTGTCTTAGAGACTCTAGAAAGCAAGAGTGTGCTTCTTGCTCTAAAGCAGAGTGTGATCCATGGATGAGAACTATGCTGTAAGCTTGACTTCAGAAATGGAGTTAAATCCCAGGCTCTGAGTCTTCCTACATGCAAGACTTCGTTTCAGGTAAGGGCAGTCACTTTTCGGCTCAAACGAACTACATCGTTCACGAAGCTCACACATTTCTCATCTTAACTGACAAGCATTGGATGTTAGAGGGTCAGTGCTTTGTATCAGTTTCAGAAGCAGATTTGGCCTACATATGGTCCATATGTGTAGGAAACACCGTTCTTTTGTTCCGGGCACACTCAGATTTCCTGCTGTATTAGAGACTCTACAAAGCAAGAGTAGTCTTCTCGCTCTAAAGCAGAGTGTGATCCATGGATGAGAACTATGCTGTGTGTTTCCCTTCAGAAATGGACTTAAATCCCAGGCTCTGTGTCTTACTACAAGCAAGACTTCGTTTCAGGTAAGGGCAGTCACTTTTCTGCTCAAATGAACTACATCATTCACGAAGCTCACACGTTTCTCATCTTAATTGACAAGCATTGGATGTTAGAGGACCAGTGCTTTGTATCAGTTTCAGAAGAAGAGTTGGACAAGATATGGTCCATATGTGAAGGAAACACCGTTCTTTTGTTCTGGGCACACTCAGATTTCCTGCTGTATTAGAAATTCTAGAAAGCAAGAGCGTGCTTCTTGCTCTAAAGCAGAGTGTGATCCATGGATGAGAACTATGCTGTGTGTTTCACTTCAGAAATTGACTTAAATCCCAGGCTCTGTGTCTTACTACAAGCAAGACTTCGTTTCATGTAAGGGAAGTCACTTTTCTGCTCAAATGAACTATATAATTCACGAAGCTCACACGTTTCTCATCTTAATTGACAAGCATTGGATGGTAGAGGACCAGTGCTTTGTATCAGTTTCAGAAGAAGAGTTGGACTAGATATGGTCCATATGTGTAGGAAACACCGTTCTTTTGTTCTGGGCACACTCAGATTTCCTGCTGTATTAGAAATTCTAGAAAGCAAGAGCGTGCTTCTCGCTCTAAAGCAGAGTGTGATCAATGGATGATTACACTGCTGTGTGTTTTACTTCTGAAATGGAGTTAAATCCCAGGCTCTGAGTCTTCCTACAAGCAAGACTTCAATTCAGGTAAGGGCAGTCACTTTTCTCCTCAAACTATCTACATCGTTCACGAAGCTCACACATTTCTCATCTTAACTGACAAGCATTGGATGTTAGAGGGTCAGTGCTTTGTATCAGTTTCAGAAGCAGATTTGGACTACATATGGTCCATATGTGTAGGAAACACCGTTCTTTTGTTCGGGGCACACTCAGATTTCCTGCTGTATTAGAGAGTCTAGAAAGCTAGAGTGTGCTTCTCGCTCTAAAGCAGAGTGTGATCCATGGATGAGAACTATGCTGTGTGTTTCCCTTCAGAAATGGAATTAAATCCCAGACTCTGTGTCTTCCTACAGGCAAGACTTCGTTTCAGGTAAGGGCAGTCACTTTTCTGCTCAAACTAACTACATCGTTCACGAAGCTCACACATTTCTCATCTTAACTGACAAGCATTGGATGTTAGAGGGTCAGTGCTTTGTATCAGTTTCAGAAGCAGATTTGGACTACATATGGTCCATATGTGTAGGAAACACCGTTCTTTTGTTCTGGGCACACTCAGATTTCCTGCTGTATTAGAGAGTCTAGAAAGCTAGAGTGTGCTTCTTGCTCTAAAGCAGAGTGTGATCCATGGATGAGTACTATGCTGTGTGTTTCCCTTCAGAAATGGATTTAAATCCCAGGCTCTGTGTCTTACTACAAGCAAGACTTCGTTTCAGGTAAGGGCAGTCACTTTTCAGTTCAAAGGAACTACATCATTCACAAAGCTCACACTTTTCTCATCTTAACTGACAAGCACTGGATGTTAGAGGACCAGTGCATTCTATCAGTTTCAGAAGAAGATTTGGACTACATATAGTCTGTATGTGTAGGAAACACCGTTCTTTTGTTCTGGGCACACTCAGATTTCCTGCTGTCTTAGAGACTCTAGAAAGCAAGAGTGTGCTTCTTGCTCTAAAGCAGAGTGTGATCCATGGATGAGAACTATGCTGTAAGCTTGACTTCAGAAATGGAGTTAAATCCCAGGCTCTGAGTCTTCCTACATGCAAGACTTCGTTTCAGGTAAGGGCAGTCACTTTTCGGCTCAAACGAACTACATCGTTCACGAAGCTCACACATTTCTCATCTTAACTGACAAGCATTGGATGTTAGAGGGTCAGTGCTTTGTATCAGTTTCAGAAGCAGATTTGGCCTACATATGGTCCATATGTGTAGGAAACACCGTTCTTTTGTTCCGGGCACACTCAGATTTCCTGCTGTATTAGAGACTCTACAAAGCAAGAGTAGTCTTCTCGCTCTAAAGCAGAGTGTGATCCATGGATGAGAACTATGCTGTGTGTTTCCCTTCAGAAATGGACTTAAATCCCAGGCTCTGTGTCTTACTACAAGCAAGACTTCGTTTCAGGTAAGGGCAGTCACTTTTCTGCTCAAATGAACTACATCATTCACGAAGCTCACACGTTTCTCATCTTAATTGACAAGCATTGGATGTTAGAGGACCAGTGCTTTGTATCAGTTTCAGAAGAAGAGTTGGACAAGATATGGTCCATATGTGAAGGAAACACCGTTCTTTTGTTCTGGGCACACTCAGATTTCCTGCTGTATTAGAAATTCTAGAAAGCAAGAGCGTGCTTCTTGCTCTAAAGCAGAGTGTGATCCATGGATGAGAACTATGCTGTGTGTTTCACTTCAGAAATTCACTTAAATCCCAGGCTCTGTGTCTTACTACAAGCAAGACTTCGTTTCATGTAAGGGAAGTCACTTTTCTGCTCAAATGAACTATATAATTCACGAAGCTCACACGTTTCTCATCTTAATTGACAAGCATTGGATGGTAGAGGACCAGTGCTTTGTATCAGTTTCAGAAGAAGAGTTGGACTAGATATGGTCCATATGTGTAGGAAACACCGTTCTTTTGTTCTGGGCACACTCAGATTTCCTGCTGTATTAGAAATTCAAGAAAGCAAGAGCGTGCTTCTCGCTCTAAAGCAGAGTGTGATCAATGGATGATTACACTGCTGTGTGTTTTACTTCTGAAATGGAGTTAAATCCCAGGCTCTGAGTCTTCCTACAAGCAAGACTTCAATTCAGGTAAGGGCAGTCACTTTTCTCCTCAAACTATCTACATCGTTCACGAAGCTCACACATTTCTCATCTTAACTGACAAGCATTGGATGTTAGAGGGTCAGTGCTTTGTATCAGTTTCAGAAGCAGATTTGGAATACAAATGGTCCATATGTGTAGGAAACACCGTTCTTTTGTTCGGGGCACACTCAGATTTCCTGCTGTATTAGAGAGTCTAGAAAGCTAGAGTGTGCTTCTCGCTCTAAAGCAGAGTGTGATCCATGGATGAGAACTATGCTGTGTGTTTCCCTTCAGAAATGGAATTAAATCCCAGACTCTGTGTCTTCCTACAGGCAAGACTTCGTTTCAGGTAAGGGCAGTCACTTTTCTGCTCAAACTAACTACATCGTTCACGAAGCTCACACATTTCTCATCTTAACTGACAAGCATTGGATGTTAGAGGGTCAGTGCTTTGTATCAGTTTCAGAAGCAGATTTGGACTACATATGGTCCATATGTGTAGGAAACACCGTTCTTTTGTTCTGGGCACACTCAGATTTCCTGCTGTATTAGAGAGTCTAGAAAGCTAGAGTGTGCTTCTTGCTCTAAAGCAGAGTGTGATCCATGGATGAGTACTATGCTGTGTGTTTCCCTTCAGAAATGGATTTAAATCCCAGGCTCTGTGTCTTACTACAAGCAAGACTTCGTTTCAGGTAAGGGCAGTCACTTTTCAGTTCAAAGGAACTACATCATTCACAAAGCTCACACTTTTCTCATCTTAACTGACAAGCACTGGATGTTAGAGGACCAGTGCATTCTATCAGTTTCAGAAGAAGATTTGGACTACATATAGTCTGTATGTGTAGGAAACACCGTTCTTTTGTTCTGGGCACACTCAGATTTCCTGCTGTCTTAGAGACTCTAGAAAGCAAGAGTGTGCTTCTTGCTCTAAAGCAGAGTGTGATCCATGGATGAGAACTATGCTGTAAGCTTGACTTCAGAAATGGAGTTAAATCCCAGGCTCTGAGTCTTCCTACATGCAAGACTTCGTTTCAGGTAAGGGCAGTCACTTTTCGGCTCAAACGAACTACATCGTTCACGAAGCTCACACATTTCTCATCTTAACTGACAAGCATTGGATGTTAGAGGGTCAGTGCTTTGTATCAGTTTCAGAAGCAGATTTGGCCTACATATGGTCCATATGTGTAGGAAACACCGTTCTTTTGTTCCGGGCACACTCAGATTTCCTGCTGTATTAGAGACTCTACAAAGCAAGAGTAGTCTTCTCGCTCTAAAGCAGAGTGTGATCCATGGATGAGAACTATGCTGTGTGTTTCCCTTCAGAAATGGACTTAAATCCCAGGCTCTGTGTCTTACTACAAGCAAGACTTCGTTTCAGGTAAGGGCAGTCACTTTTCTGCTCAAATGAACTACATCATTCACGAAGCTCACACGTTTCTCATCTTAATTGACAAGCATTGGATGTTAGAGGACCAGTGCTTTGTATCAGTTTCAGAAGAAGAGTTGGACAAGATATGGTCCATATGTGAAGGAAACACCGTTCTTTTGTTCTGGGCACACTCAGATTTCCTGCTGTATTAGAAATTCTAGAAAGCAAGAGCGTGCTTCTTGCTCTAAAGCAGAGTGTGATCCATGGATGAGAACTATGCTGTGTGTTTCACTTCAGAAATTGACTTAAATCCCAGGCTCTGTGTCTTACTACAAGCAAGACTTCGTTTCATGTAAGGGAAGTCACTTTTCTGCTCAAATGAACTATATAATTCACGAAGCTCACACGTTTCTCATCTTAATTGACAAGCATTGGATGGTAGAGGACCAGTGCTTTGTATCAGTTTCAGAAGAAGAGTTGGACTAGATATGGTCCATATGTGTAGGAAACACCGTTCTTTTGTTCTGGGCACACTCAGATTTCCTGCTGTATTAGAAATTCAAGAAAGCAAGAGCGTGCTTCTCGCTCTAAAGCAGAGTGTGATCAATGGATGATTACACTGCTGTGTGTTTTACTTCTGAAATGGAGTTAAATCCCAGGCTCTGAGTCTTCCTACAAGCAAGACTTCAATTCAGGTAAGGGCAGTCACTTTTCTCCTCAAACTATCTACATCGTTCACGAAGCTCACACATTTCTCATCTTAACTGACAAGCATTGGATGTTAGAGGGTCAGTGCTTTGTATCAGTTTCAGAAGCAGATTTGGACTACATATGGTCCATATGTGTAGGAAACACCGTTCTTTTGTTCGGGGCACACTCAGATTTCCTGCTGTATTAGAGAGTCTAGAAAGCTAGAGTGTGCTTCTCGCTCTAAAGCAGAGTGTGATCCATGGATGAGAACTATGCTGTGTGTTTCCCTTCAGAAATGGAATTAAATCCCAGACTCTGTGTCTTCCTACAGGCAAGACTTCGTTTCAGGTAAGGGCAGTCACTTTTCTGCTCAAACTAACTACATCGTTCACGAAGCTCACACATTTCTCATCTTAACTGACAAGCATTGGATGTTAGAGGGTCAGTGCTTTGTATCAGTTTCAGAAGCAGATTTGGACTACATATGGTCCATATGTGTAGGAAACACCGTTCTTTTGTTCTGGGCACACTCAGATTTCCTGCTGTATTAGAGAGTCTAGAAAGCTAGAGTGTGCTTCTTGCTCTAAAGCAGAGTGTGATCCATGGATGAGTACTATGCTGTGTGTTTCCCTTCAGAAATGGATTTAAATCCCAGGCTCTGTGTCTTACTACAAGCAAGACTTCGTTTCAGGTAAGGGCAGTCACTTTTCAGTTCAAAGGAACTACATCATTCACAAAGCTCACACTTTTCTCATCTTAACTGACAAGCACTGGATGTTAGAGGACCAGTGCATTCTATCAGTTTCAGAAGAAGATTTGGACTACATATAGTCTGTATGTGTAGGAAACACCGTTCTTTTGTTCTGGGCACACTCAGATTTCCTGCTGTCTTAGAGACTCTAGAAAGCAAGAGTGTGCTTCTTGCTCTAAAGCAGAGTGTGATCCATGGATGAGAACTATGCTGTAAGCTTGACTTCAGAAATGGAGTTAAATCCCAGGCTCTGAGTCTTCCTACATGCAAGACTTCGTTTCAGGTAAGGGCAGTCACTTTTCGGCTCAAACGAACTACATCGTTCACGAAGCTCACACATTTCTCATCTTAACTGACAAGCATTGGATGTTAGAGGGTCAGTGCTTTGTATCAGTTTCAGAAGCAGATTTGGCCTACATATGGTCCATATGTGTAGGAAACACCGTTCTTTTGTTCCGGGCACACTCAGATTTCCTGCTGTATTAGAGACTCTACAAAGCAAGAGTAGTCTTCTCGCTCTAAAGCAGAGTGTGATCCATGGATGAGAACTATGCTGTGTGTTTCCCTTCAGAAATGGACTTAAATCCCAGGCTCTGTGTCTTACTACAAGCAAGACTTCGTTTCAGGTAAGGGCAGTCACTTTTCTGCTCAAATGAACTACATCATTCACGAAGCTCACACGTTTCTCATCTTAATTGACAAGCATTGGATGTTAGAGGACCAGTGCTTTGTATCAGTTTCAGAAGAAGAGTTGGACAAGATATGGTCCATATGTGAAGGAAACACCGTTCTTTTGTTCTGGGCACACTCAGATTTCCTGCTGTATTAGAAATTCTAGAAAGCAAGAGCGTGCTTCTTGCTCTAAAGCAGAGTGTGATCCATGGATGAGAACTATGCTGTGTGTTTCACTTCAGAAATTGACTTAAATCCCAGGCTCTGTGTCTTACTACAAGCAAGACTTCGTTTCATGTAAGGGAAGTCACTTTTCTGCTCAAATGAACTATATAATTCACGAAGCTCACACGTTTCTCATCTTAATTGACAAGCATTGGATGGTAGAGGACCAGTGCTTTGTATCAGTTTCAGAAGAAGAGTTGGACTAGATATGGTCCATATGTGTAGGAAACACCGTTCTTTTGTTCTGGGCACACTCAGATTTCCTGCTGTATTAGAAATTCTAGAAAGCAAGAGCGTGCTTCTCGCTCTAAAGCAGAGTGTGATCAATGGATGATTACACTGCTGTGTGTTTTACTTCTGAAATGGAGTTAAATCCCAGGCTCTGAGTCTTCCTACAAGCAAGACTTCAATTCAGGTAAGGGCAGTCACTTTTCTCCTCAAACTATCTACATCGTTCACGAAGCTCACACATTTCTCATCTTAACTGACAAGCATTGGATGTTAGAGGGTCAGTGCTTTGTATCAGTTTCAGAAGCAGATTTGGACTACATATGGTCCATATGTGTAGGAAACACCGTTCTTTTGTTCGGGGCACACTCAGATTTCCTGCTGTATTAGAGAGTCTAGAAAGCTAGAGTGTGCTTCTCGCTCTAAAGCAGAGTGTGATCCATGGATGAGAACTATGCTGTGTGTTTCCCTTCAGAAATGGAATTAAATCCCAGACTCTGTGTCTTCCTACAGGCAAGACTTCGTTTCAGGTAAGGGCAGTCACTTTTCTGCTCAAACTAACTACATCGTTCACGAAGCTCACACATTTCTCATCTTAACTGACAAGCATTGGATGTTAGAGGGTCAGTGCTTTGTATCAGTTTCAGAAGCAGATTTGGACTACATATGGTCCATATGTGTAGGAAACACCGTTCTTTTGTTCTGGGCACACTCAGATTTCCTGCTGTATTAGAGAGTCTAGAAAGCTAGAGTGTGCTTCTTGCTCTAAAGCAGAGTGTGATCCATGGATGAGTACTATGCTGTGTGTTTCCCTTCAGAAATGGATTTAAATCCCAGGCTCTGTGTCTTACTACAAGCAAGACTTCGTTTCAGGTAAGGGCAGTCACTTTTCAGTTCAAAGGAACTACATCATTCACAAAGCTCACACTTTTCTCATCTTAACTGACAAGCACTGGATGTTAGAGGACCAGTGCATTCTATCAGTTTCAGAAGAAGATTTGGACTACATATAGTCTGTATGTGTAGGAAACACCGTTCTTTTGTTCTGGGCACACTCAGATTTCCTGCTGTCTTAGAGACTCTAGAAAGCAAGAGTGTGCTTCTTGCTCTAAAGCAGAGTGTGATCCATGGATGAGAACTATGCTGTAAGCTTGACTTCAGAAATGGAGTTAAATCCCAGGCTCTGAGTCTTCCTACATGCAAGACTTCGTTTCAGGTAAGGGCAGTCACTTTTCGGCTCAAACGAACTACATCGTTCACGAAGCTCACACATTTCTCATCTTAACTGACAAGCATTGGATGTTAGAGGGTCAGTGCTTTGTATCAGTTTCAGAAGCAGATTTGGCCTACATATGGTCCATATGTGTAGGAAACACCGTTCTTTTGTTCCGGGCACACTCAGATTTCCTGCTGTATTAGAGACTCTACAAAGCAAGAGTAGTCTTCTCGCTCTAAAGCAGAGTGTGATCCATGGATGAGAACTATGCTGTGTGTTTCCCTTCAGAAATGGACTTAAATCCCAGGCTCTGTGTCTTACTACAAGCAAGACTTCGTTTCAGGTAAGGGCAGTCACTTTTCTGCTCAAATGAACTACATCATTCACGAAGCTCACACGTTTCTCATCTTAATTGACAAGCATTGGATGTTAGAGGACCAGTGCTTTGTATCAGTTTCAGAAGAAGAGTTGGACAAGATATGGTCCATATGTGAAGGAAACACCGTTCTTTTGTTCTGGGCACACTCAGATTTCCTGCTGTATTAGAAATTCTAGAAAGCAAGAGCGTGCTTCTTGCTCTAAAGCAGAGTGTGATCCATGGATGAGAACTATGCTGTGTGTTTCACTTCAGAAATTGACTTAAATCCCAGGCTCTGTGTCTTACTACAAGCAAGACTTCGTTTCATGTAAGGGAAGTCACTTTTCTGCTCAAATGAACTATATAATTCACGAAGCTCACACGTTTCTCATCTTAATTGACAAGCATTGGATGGTAGAGGACCAGTGCTTTGTATCAGTTTCAGAAGAAGAGTTGGACTAGATATGGTCCATATGTGTAGGAAACACCGTTCTTTTGTTCTGGGCACACTCAGATTTCCTGCTGTATTAGAAATTCAAGAAAGCAAGAGCGTGCTTCTCGCTCTAAAGCAGAGTGTGATCAATGGATGATTACACTGCTGTGTGTTTTACTTCTGAAATGGAGTTAAATCCCAGGCTCTGAGTCTTCCTACAAGCAAGACTTCAATTCAGGTAAGGGCAGTCACTTTTCTCCTCAAACTATCTACATCGTTCACGAAGCTCACACATTTCTCATCTTAACTGACAAGCATTGGATGTTAGAGGGTCAGTGCTTTGTATCAGTTTCAGAAGCAGATTTGGACTACATATGGTCCATATGTGTAGGAAACACCGTTCTTTTGTTCGGGGCACACTCAGATTTCCTGCTGTATTAGAGAGTCTAGAAAGCTAGAGTGTGCTTCTCGCTCTAAAGCAGAGTGTGATCCATGGATGAGAACTATGCTGTGTGTTTCCCTTCAGAAATGGAATTAAATCCCAGACTCTGTGTCTTCCTACAGGCAAGACTTCGTTTCAGGTAAGGGCAGTCACTTTTCTGCTCAAACTAACTACATCGTTCACGAAGCTCACACATTTCTCATCTTAACTGACAAGCATTGGATGTTAGAGGGTCAGTGCTTTGTATCAGTTTCAGAAGCAGATTTGGACTACATATGGTCCATATGTGTAGGAAACACCGTTCTTTTGTTCTGGGCACACTCAGATTTCCTGCTGTATTAGCGAGTCTAGAAAGCTAGAGTGTGCTTCTTGCTCTAAAGCAGAGTGTGATCCATGGATGAGTACTATGCTGTGTGTTTCCCTTCAGAAATGGATTTAAATCCCAGGCTCTGTGTCTTACTACAAGCAAGACTTCGTTTCAGGTAAGGGCAGTCACTTTTCAGTTCAAAGGAACTACATCATTCACAAAGCTCACACTTTTCTCATCTTAACTGACAAGCACTGGATGTTAGAGGACCAGTGCATTCTATCAGTTTCAGAAGAAGATTTGGACTACATATAGTCTGTATGTGTAGGAAACACCGTTCTTTTGTTCTGGGCACACTCAGATTTCCTGCTGTCTTAGAGACTCTAGAAAGCAAGAGTGTGCTTCTTGCTCTAAAGCAGAGTGTGATCCATGGATGAGAACTATGCTGTAAGCTTGACTTCAGAAATGGAGTTAAATCCCAGGCTCTGAGTCTTCCTACATGCAAGACTTCGTTTCAGGTAAGGGCAGTCACTTTTCGGCTCAAACGAACTACATCTTTCACGAAGCTCACACATTTCTCATCTTAACTGACAAGCATTGGATGTTAGAGGGTCAGTGCTTTGTATCAGTTTCAGAAGCAGATTTGGCCTACATATGGTCCATATGTGTAGGAAACACCGTTCTTTTGTTCCGGGCACACTCAGATTTCCTGCTGTATTAGAGACTCTACAAAGCAAGAGTAGTCTTCTCGCTCTAAAGCAGAGTGTGATCCATGGATGAGAACTATGCTGTGTGTTTCCCTTCAGAAATGGACTTAAATCCCAGGCTCTGTGTCTTACTACAAGCAAGACTTCGTTTCAGGTAAGGGCAGTCACTTTTCAGCTCAAACGAACTACATCGTTCACTGAGCTCACACATTTCTCATCTTAACAGACAAGCATTGGATGTTAGAGGACCAGTGCTTTGTATCAGTTTCAGAAGCAGAGTTGGACTAGATATGGTCCCTATGTGTAGGAAACACCGTTCTTATGTTCTCAGCACACTCACGTTTCCTGCTGTCTTAGAGACTCTAGAAAGCAAGAGCATGCTTCTTGTTCTAAAGCAGAGTGTGATCAATGGATGAGACAATGCTGTGTGTTTCACTTCAGAATTGGAGTTAAATCCCAGACTCTGAGTCTCCCTACAATGAAGACTTCGTTTAGGCTAAGGGCAGTCACTTTTCTGCTCAAAGGAACTACATCGTTCACGAAGATCACACGATTCTCATCTTAACTGACAAGCATTGGATATTAGAGGACCAGTGCATTGTATCAGTTTCAGAAGAAGATTAGGACTACATATAGTCCGTATGTGTAGGAAACACCGTTCTTTTGTTCTGGGCACAATCAGATTTCCTGCTGTATTAGATACTCTAGAAAGCAAGAGCGTGCTTCTTGCTCTAAAGCAGAGTGTGATCCATGGATGAGAACTATGCTGTGTGTTTCCATTCAGAAATGGAGTTAAATCCCAGGCTCTGAGTCTTTCTACAAGCAAGACTTCATTTCAGGTAAGGGCAGTCACTTTTCTGCTCAAAGGAACTACATCGTTCACGAAGCTCACACGTTTCTCATCTTAACTGACAAGCATTGGATGTTAGAGTACCAGTGCATTGTATCAGTTTCAGAAGAATTTTAGGACTACATATAGTCCGTATGTGTAGGAAACACCGTTCTTTTGTTCTGGGCACAATTAGATTTCCTGCTGTATTAGAGACTCTAGAAAGCCAGAGCGTGCTTCTTGCTCTAAAGCAGAGTGTGATCCATGGATGAGAACTATGCTGTGTGTTTCCCTTCAGAAATGGAGTTAAATCCCAGGCTCTGTGTTCCTACAGGCAAGACTTCGTTTCAGGTAAGGGCAGTCACTTTTCTGCTCAAACTAACTACATCGTTCACGAAGCTCACACATTTCTCATCTTAACTGACAAGCATTGGATGTTAGAGGGTCAGTGCTTTGTATCAGTTTCAGAAGCAGATTTGGACTACATATGGTCCATATGTGTAGGAAACACCGTTCTTTTGTTCTGGGCACACTCAGATTTCCTGCTGTATTAGAGAGTCTAGAAAGCTAGAGTGTGCTTCTTGCTCTAAAGCAGAGTGTGATCCATGGATGAGTACTATGCTGTGTGTTTCCCTTCAGAAATGGATTTAAATCCCAGGCTCTGTGTCTTACTACAAGCAAGACTTCGTTTCAGGTAAGGGCAGTCACTTTTCAGTTCAAAGGAACTACATCATTCACAAAGCTCACACTTTTCTCATCTTAACTGACAAGCACTGGATGTTAGAGGACCAGTGCATTCTATCAGTTTCAGAAGAAGATTTGGACTACATATAGTCTGTATGTGTAGGAAACACCGTTCTTTTGTTCTGGGCACACTCAGATTTCCTGCTGTCTTAGAGACTCTAGAAAGCAAGAGTGTGCTTCTTGCTCTAAAGCAGAGTGTGATCCATGGATGAGAACTATGCTGTGTGCTTGACTTCAGAAATGGAGTTAAATCCCAGGCTCTGAGTCTTCCTACATGCAAGACTTCGTTTCAGGTAAGGGCAGTCACTTTTTGGCTCAAACGAACTACATCGTTCATGAAGCTCACACGTTTCTCATCTTAAATGACAAGCAATGGATGTTAGATGGTCAGTGCTTTGTATCAGTTTCAGAAGCAGATTTGGCCTACATATGGTCCATATGTGTAGGAAACACCGTTCTTTTGTTCCGGGCACACTCAGATTTCCTGCTGTATTAGAGACTCTACAAAGCAAGAGTAGTCTTCTCGCTCTAAAGCAGAGTGTGATCCATGGATGAGAACTATGCTGTGTGTTTCCCTTCAGAAATGGACTTAAATCCCAGGCTCTGTGTCTTACTACAAGCAAGACTTCGTTTCAGGTAAGGGCAGTCACTTTTCTGCTCAAATGAACTACATCATTCACGAAGCTCACACGTTTCTCATCTTAATTGACAAGCATTGGATGTTAGAGGACCAGTGCTTTGTATCAGTTTCCGAAGAAGAGTTGGACAAGATATGGTCCATATGTGTAGGAAACACCGTTCTTTTGTTCTGGGCACACTCAGATTTCCTGCTGTATTAGAAATTCTAGAAAGCAAGAGCGTGCTTCTTGCTCTAAAGCAGAGTGTGATCCATGGATGAGAACTATGCTGTGTGTTTCCCTTCAGAAACGGAGTTAAATCCCAGGCTCTGTGTCTTCCTACAAGCAACACTTCGTTTCAGGTAAGGGCAGTCACTTTTCAGCTCAAACGAACTACATCGTTCACTGAGCTCACACATTTCTCATCTTAACAGACAAGCATTGGATGTTAGAGGACCAGTGCTTTGTATCAGTTTCAGAAGCAGAGTTGGACTAGATATGGTCCCTATGTGTAGGAAACACCGTTCTTATGTTCTCAGCACACTCACGTTTCCTGCTGTCTTAGAGACTCTAGAAAGCAAGAGCGTGCTTCTTGTTCTAAAGCAGAGTGTGATCAATGGATGAGACAATGCTGTGTGTTTCACTTCAGAATTGGAGTTAAATCCCAGGCTCTGAGTCTCCCTACAATCAAGACTTCGTTTAGGGTAAGGGCAGTCACTTTTCTGCTCAAAGGAACTACATCGTTCACGAAGATCACACGATTCTCATCTTAACTGACAAGCATTGGATATTAGAGGACCAGTGCATTGTATCAGTTTCAGAAGAAGATTAGGACTACATATAGTCCGTATGTGTAGGAAACACCGTTCTTTTGTTCTGGGCACAATCAGATTTCCTGCTGTATTAGATACTCTAGAAAGCAAGAGCGTGCTTCTTGCTCTAAAGCAGAGTGTGATCCATGGATCAGAACTATGCTGTGTGTTTCCATTCAGAAATGGAGTTAAATCCCAGGCTCTGAGTCTTACTACAAGCAAGACTTCGTTTCAGGTAAGGGCAGTCACTTTTCAGTTCAAAGAAACTACATCATTCACAAAGCTCACACTTTTCTCATCTTAACTGACAAGCACTGGATGTTAGAGGACCAGTGCATTGTATCAGTTTCAGAAGAAGATTAGGACTACATATAGTCCGTATGTGTAGGAAACACCGTTCTTTTGTTCTGGGCACAATCAGATTTCCTGCTGTATTAGATACTCTAGAAAGCAAGAGCGTGCTTCTTGCTCTAAAGCAGAGTGTGATCCATGGATCAGAACTATGCTGTGTGTTTCCATTCAGAAATGGAGTTAAATCCCAGGCTCTGAGTCTTACTACAAGCAAGACTTCGTTTCAGGTAAGGGCAGTCACTTTTCAGTTCAAAGGAACTACATCATTCACAAAGCTCACACTTTTCTCATCTTAACTGACAAGCACTGGATGTTAGAGGACCAGTGCATTCTATCAGTTTCAGAAGAAGATTTGGACTACATATAGTCTGTATGTGTAGGAAACACCGTTCTTTTGTTCTGGGCACACTCAGATTTCCTGCTGTCTTAGAGACTCTAGAAAGCAAGAGTGTGCTTCTTGCTCTAAAGCAGAGTGTGATCCATGGATGAGAACTATGCTGTAAGCTTGACTTCAGAAATGGAGTTAAATCCCAGGCTCTGAGTCTTCCTACATGCAAGACTTCGTTTCAGGTAAGGGCAGTCACTTTTCGGCTCAAACGAACTACATCGTTCACGAAGCTCACACATTTCTCATCTTAACTGACAAGCATTGGATGTTAGAGGGTCAGTGCTTTGTATCAGTTTCAGAAGCAGATTTGGCCTACATATGGTCCATATGTGTAGGAAACACCGTTCTTTTGTTCCGGGCACACTCAGATTTCCTGCTGTATTAGAGACTCTACAAAGCAAGAGTAGTCTTCTCGCTCTAAAGCAGAGTGTGATCCATGGATGAGAACTATGCTGTGTGTTTCCCTTCAGAAATGGACTTAAATCCCAGGCTCTGTGTCTTACTACAAGCAAGACTTCGTTTCAGGTAAGGGCAGTCACTTTTCAGCTCAAACGAACTACATCGTTCACTGAGCTCACACATTTCTCATCTTAACAGACAAGCATTGGATGTTAGAGGACCAGTGCTTTGTATCAGTTTCAGAAGCAGAGTTGGACTAGATATGGTCCCTATGTGTAGGAAACACCGTTCTTATGTTCTCAGCACACTCACGTTTCCTGCTGTCTTAGAGACTCTAGAAAGCAAGAGCATGCTTCTTGTTCTAAAGCAGAGTGTGATCAATGGATGAGACAATGCTGTGTGTTTCACTTCAGAATTGGAGTTAAATCCCAGGCTCTGAGTCTCCCTACAATGAAGACTTCGTTTAGGGTAAGGGCAGTCACTTTTCTGCTCAAAGGAACTACATCGTTCACGAAGCTCACACGTTTCTCATCTTAACTGACAAGCATTGGATGTTAGAGTACCAGTGCATTGTATCAGTTTCAGAAGAATTTTAGGACTACATATAGTCCGTATGTGTAGGAAACACCGTTATTTTGTTCTGGGCACAATTAGATTTCCTGCTGTATTAGAGACTCTAGAAAGCCAGAGCGTGCTTCTTGCTCTAAAGCAGAGTGTGATCCATGGATGAGAACTATGCTGTGTGTTTCCCTTCAGAAATGGAGTTAAATCCCAGGCTCTGTGTTCCTACAGGCAAGACTTCGTTTCAGGTAAGGGCAGTCACTTTTCTGCTCAAACTAACTACATCGTTCACGAAGCTCACACATTTCTCATCTTAACTGACAAGCATTGGATGTTAGAGGGTCAGTGCTTTGTATCAGTTTCAGAAGCAGATTTGGACTACATATGGTCCATATGTGTAGGAAACACCGTTCTTTTGTTCTGGGCACACTCAGATTTCCTGCTGTATTAGAGAGTCTAGAAAGCTAGAGTGTGCTTCTTGCTCTAAAGCAGAGTGTGATCCATGGATGAGTACTATGCTGTGTGTTTCCCTTCAGAAATGGATTTAAATCCCAGGCTCTGTGTCTTACTACAAGCAAGACTTCGTTTCAGGTAAGGGCAGTCACTTTTCAGTTCAAAGGAACTACATCATTCACAAAGCTCACACTTTTCTCATCTTAACTGACAAGCACTGGATGTTAGAGGACCAGTGCATTCTATCAGTTTCAGAAGAAGATTTGGACTACATATAGTCTGTATGTGTAGGAAACACCGTTCTTTTGTTCTGGGCACACTCAGATTTCCTGCTGTCTTAGAGACTCTAGAAAGCAAGAGTGTGCTTCTTGCTCTAAAGCAGAGTGTGATCCATGGATGAGAACTATGCTGTGTGCTTGACTTCAGAAATGGAGTTAAATCCCAGGCTCTGAGTCTTCCTACATGCAAGACTTCGTTTCAGGTAAGGGCAGTCACTTTTCGGCTCAAACGAACTACATCGTTCATGAAGCTCACACGTTTCTCATCTTAAATGACAAGCAATGGATGTTAGATGGTCAGTGCTTTGTATCAGTTTCAGAAGCAGATTTGGCCTACGTATGGTCCATATGTGTAGGAAACACCGTTCTTTTGTTCCGGGCACACTCAGATTTCCTGCTGTATTAGAGACTCTACAAAGCAAGAGTAGTCTTCTCGCTCTAAAGCAGAGTGTGATCCATGGATGAGAACTATGCTGTGTGTTTCCCTTCAGAAATGGACTTAAATCCCAGGCTCTGTGTCTTACTACAAGCAAGACTTCGTTTCAGGTAAGGGCAGTCACTTTTCTGCTCAAATGAACTACATCATTCACGAAGCTCACACGTTTCTCATCTTAATTGACAAGCATTGGATGTTAGAGGACCAGTGCTTTGTATCAGTTTCCGAAGAAGAGTTGGACAAGATATGGTCCATATGTGTAGGAAACACCGTTCTTTTGTTCTGGGCACACTCAGATTTCCTGCTGTATTAGAAATTCTAGAAAGCAAGAGCGTGCTTCTTGCTCTAAAGCAGAGTGTGATCCATGGATGAGAACTATGCTGTGTGTTTCCCTTCAGAAACGGAGTTAAATCCCAGGCTCTGTGTCTTCCTACAAGCAACACTTCGTTTCAGGTAAGGGCAGTCACTTTTCAGCTCAAACGAACTACATCGTTCACTGAGCTCACACATTTCTCATCTTAACAGACAAGCATTGGATGTTAGAGGACCAGTGCTTTGTATCAGTTTCAGAAGCAGAGTTGGACTAGATATGGTCCCTATGTGTAGGAAACACCGTTCTTATGTTCTCAGCACACTCACGTTTCCTGCTGTCTTAGAGACTCTAGAAAGCAAGAGCGTGCTTCTTGTTCTAAAGCAGAGTGTGATCAATGGATGAGACAATGCTGTGTGTTTCACTTCAGAATTGGAGTTAAATCCCAGGCTCTGAGTCTCCCTACAATCAAGACTTCGTTTAGGGTAAGGGCAGTCACTTTTCTGCTCAAAGGAACTACATCGTTCACGAAGATCACACGATTCTCATCTTAACTGACAAGCATTGGATATTAGAGGACCAGTGCATTGTATCAGTTTCAGAAGAAGATTAGGACTACATATAGTCCGTATGTGTAGGAAACACCGTTCTTTTGTTCTGGGCACAATCAGATTTCCTGCTGTATTAGATACTCTAGAAAGCAAGAGCGTGCTTCTTGCTCTAAAGCAGAGTGTGATCCATGGATCAGAACTATGCTGTGTGTTTCCATTCAGAAATGGAGTTAAATCCCAGGCTCTGAGTCTTACTACAAGCAAGACTTCGTTTCAGGTAAGGGCAGTCACTTTTCAGTTCAAAGGAACTACATCATTCACAAAGCTCACACTTTTCTCATCTTAACTGACAAGCACTGGATGTTAGAGGACCAGTGCATTGTATCAGTTTCAGAAGAAGATTAGGACTACATATAGTCCGTATGTGTAGGAAACACCGTTCTTTTGTTCTGGGCACAATCAGATTTCCTGCTGTATTAGATACTCTAGAAAGCAAGAGCGTGCTTCTTGCTCTAAAGCAGAGTGTGATCCATGGATCAGAACTATGCTGTGTGTTTCCATTCAGAAATGGAGTTAAATCCCAGGCTCTGAGTCTTACTACAAGCAAGACTTCGTTTCAGGTAAGGGCAGTCACTTTTCAGTTCAAAGGAACTACATCATTCACAAAGCTCACACTTTTCTCATCTTAACTGACAAGCACTGGATGTTAGAGGACCAGTGCATTCTATCAGTTTCAGAAGAAGATTTGGACTACATATAGTCTGTATGTGTAGGAAACACCGTTCTTTTGTTCTGGGCACACTCAGATTTCCTGCTGTCTTAGAGAATCTAGAAAGCAAGAGTGTGCTTCTTGCTCTAAAGCAGAGTGTGATCCATGGATGAGAACTACGCTGTGTGCTTGACTTCAGAAATGGAGTTAAATCCCAGGCTCTGAGTCTTCCTACATGCACGACTTCTTTTCAGGTAAGGGCAGTCACTTTTCGGCTCAAAAGAACTACATCGATCATGAAGCTCACACGTTTCTCATCTTAAATGACAAGCAATGGATGTTAGATGGTCAGTGCTTTTTATCAGTTTCAGAAGCAGATTTGGACTACATATGGTCCATATGTGTAGGAAACACCGTTCTTTTGTTCCGGGCACACTCAGATTTCCTGCTGTATTAGAGACTCTACAAAGCAAGAGTAGTCTTCTCGCTGTAAAGCAGAGTGTGATCCATGGATGAGAACTATGCTGTGTGTTTCCCTTCAGAAATGGACTTAAATCCCAGGCTCTGTGTCTTACTACAAGCAAGACTTCGTTTCAGGTAAGGGCAGTCACTTTTCTGCTCAAATGAACTACATCATTCTCGAAGCTCACACGTTTCTCATCTTAATTGACAAGCATTGGATGTTAGAGGACCAGTGCTTTGTATCAGTTTCAGAAGAAGAGTTGGACAAGATATGGTCCATATGTGTAGGAAACACCGTTCTTTTGTTCTGGGCACAATCAGATTTCCTGCTGTATTAGAAATTCTAGAAAGCAAGAGCGTGCTTCTTGCTCTAAAGCAGAGTGTGATCCATGGATGAGAACTATGCTGTGTGTTTCCCTTCAGAAATGGAGTTAAATCCCAGGCTCTGTGTCTTCCTACAAGCAAGACTTCGTTTCAGGTAAGGGCAGTCACTTTTACGCTCAAATTAACTACATCATTCACGAAGCTCACACGTTTCTCATCTTAATTGACAAGCATTGGATGGTGGAGGACCAGTGCTTTGTATCAGTTTCAGAAGAAGAGTTGGACTAGATATGGTCCATATGTGTAGGAAACACCGTTCTTTTGTTCTGGGCACACTCAGATTTCCTGCTGTCTTAGAGACTCTAGAAAGCAAGAGTGTGCTTCTTGCTCTAAAGCAGAGTGTGATCCATGGATGAGAACTATGCTGTGTGTTTCCCTTCAGAAATGGACTTAAATCCCAGGCTCTGTGTCTTACTACAAGCAAGACTTCATTTCAGGTAAGGGCAGTCACTTTTAAGTTCAAAGGAACTACATCATTCACAAAGCGCACACATTTCTCATCTTAACTGACAAGCACTGGATGTTAGAGGACCAGTGCATTGTATCAGTTTCAGAAGAAGATTTAGACTACATATAGTCCGTATGTGTAGGAAACAACGTTCTTTTGTTCTGGGCACAATCAGATTTCCTGCTCTATTTGAAATTCTAGAAAGCAAGAGCGTGCTTCTTGCTCTAAAGCAGAGTGTGATCCATGGATGAGAACTATGCTGTGTGTTTCCCTTCAGAAATGGAGTTAAATACCAGGCTCTGTGTCTTCCTACAAGCAAGACTTCCTTTCAGGTAAGAGCAGTCACTTTTCAGCTCAAACGAACTACATCGTTCACTGAGCTCACACATTTCTCATCTTAACAGACAAGCATTGGATGTTAGAGGACCAGTGCTTTGTATCAGTTTCAGAAGCAGAGTTGGACTAGATGTGGTCCCTATGTGTAGGAAACACCGTTCTTTTGTTCTCAGCACACTCACGTTTCCTTCTGTCTTAGAGACTCTAGAAAGCAAGAGCGTGCTTCTCCCTCTAAAGCAGAGTGTGATCAATGGATGAGATAATGCTGTGTGTTTCACTTCAGAATTGGAGTTAAATCCCAGGCTCTGAGACTCCCTACAAGCAAGACTTCGTTTCAGGTAGGGGCAGTCACTTTTCTGCTCAAATGAACTACATCATTCACGAAGCTCACACGTTTCTCATCTTAATTGACAAGCATTGGATGGTGGAGGACCAGTGCTTTGTATCAGTTTCAGAAGAAGAGTTGGACTAGATATGGTCCATATGTGTAGGAAACACCGTTCTTTTGTTCTGGGCACACTCAGATTTCCTGCTGTATTAGAAATTCTAGAAAGCAAGAGCGTGCTTCTCCCTCTAAAGCAGAGTGTGATCAATGGATGATTACACTGCTGTGTGTTTTACTTCAGAAATGGAGTTAAATCCCAGGCTCTGAGTCTTCCTACAAGCAAGACTTAAATTCAGGTAAGGGCAGTCACTTTTCTGCTCAAACTAACTACATCGTTCACGAAGCTCACACATTTCTCATCTTAACTGACAAGCGCTGGATGTTAGAGGGTCAGTGCTTTGTATCAGTTTCAGAACCAGATTTGGACTACATATGGTCCATATGTGTAGGAAACACCGTTCTTTTGTTCTGGGCACACTCAGATTTCCTGCTGTATTAGAGAGTCTAGAAAGCTAGAGTGTGCTTCTCGCTCTAAAGCAGAGTGTGATCCATGGATGAGAACTATGCTGTGTGTTTCCCTTCAGAAATGGACTTAAATCCCAGGCTCTGTGTCTTACTACAAGCAAGTCTTCGTTTCAGGTAAGGGCAGTCACTTTTCTGCTCAAATGAACTACATCATTCACGAAGCTCACACGTTTCTCATCTTAATTGACAAGCATTGGATGTTAGAGGACCAGTGCTTTGTATCAGTTCAGAAGAAGATTTGGACTAGATATGGTCCATATGTGTAGGAAACACCGTTCTTTTGTTCTGGGCACACTCAGATTTCCTGCTGTCTTAGAGACTCTAGAAAACAAGAGTGTGCTTCTTGCTCTAAAGCAGAGTGTGATCCATGGATGAGAACTATGCTGTGTGTTTCCCTTCAGAAATGGACTTAAATCCCAGGCTCTGTGTCTTACTACAAGCAAGACTTCATTTCAGGTAAGGGCAGTCACTTTTAAGTTCAAAGGAACTACATCATTCACAAAGCGCACACATTTCTCATCTTAACTGACAAGCACTGGATGTTAGAGGACCAGTGCATTCTATCAGTTTCAGAAGAAGATTTGGACTACATATATTCCGTATGTGTATGAAACACCATTCTTTTGTTCTGGGCACACTCAGATTTCCTGCTGTATTAGAAAGTCTAGAAAGCAAGAGCGTGCTTCTCCCTCTAAAGCAGAGTGTGATCCATTGATGAGAACTATGCTGTATGTTTCCCTTCAGAAATGGAGATAAATCCCAGGCTCTGAGTCTCCCTACAAGCAAGACTTCGTTTCAGGTAGGGGCAGTCACTTTTCTGCTCAAAGGAACTACATCATTCACGAAGCTCACACGTTTCTCATCTTAACTGGCAAGCATTGGATGTTAGAGGACCAGTGCATTGTATCAGTTTCAGAAGAAGATTTAGACTACATATAGTCCGTATGTGTAGGAAACACCGTACTTTTGTTCTGGGCACAATCAGATTTCCTGCTCTATTAGAAATTCTAGAAAGCAAGAGCGTGCTTCTTGCTCTAAAGCAGAGTGTGATCCATGGATGAGAACTATGCTGTGTGTTTCCCTTCAGAAACGGAGTTAAATCCCAGGCTCTGGGTCTTCCTACAAGCAAGACTTCGTTTCAGGTAAGGGCAGTCACTTTTCAGCTCAAACGAACTACATCGTTCACTGAGCTCACACATTTCTCATCTTAACAGACAAGCATTGGATGTTAGAGGACCAGTGCTTTGTATCAGTTTCAGAAGCAGAGTTGGACTAGATATGGTCCCTATGTGTAGGAAACACCGTTCTTATGTTCTCAGCACACTCACGTTTCCTGCTGTCTTAGAGACTCTAGAAAGCAAGAGCATGCTTCTTGTTCTAAAGCAGAGTGTGATCAATGGATGAGACAATGCTGTGTGTTTCACTTCAGAATTGGAGTTAAATCCCAGGCTCTGAGTCTCCCTACAATAAAGACTTCGTTTAGGGTAAGGGCAGTCACTTTTCTGCTCAAAGGAACTACATCGTTCACGAAGATCACACGATTCTCATCTTAACTGACAAGCATTGGATATTAGAGGACCAGTGCATTGTATCAGTTTCAGAAGAAGATTAGGACTACATATAGTCCGTATGTGTAGGAAACACCGTTCTTTTGTTCTGGGCACAATCAGATTTCCTGCTGTATTAGATACTCTAGAAAGCAAGAGCGTGCTTCTTGCTCTAAAGCAGAGTGTGATCCATGGATGAGAACTATGCTGTGTGTTTCCATTCAGAAATGGAGTTAAATCCCAGGCTCTGAGTCTTACTACAAGCAAGACTTCATTTCAGGTAAGGGCAGTCACTTTTCTGCTCAAAGGAACTACATCGTTCACGAAGCTCACACGTTTCTCATCTTAACTGACAAGCATTGGATGTTAGAGTACCAGTGCATTGTATCAGTTTCAGAAGAATTTTAGGACTACATATAGTCCGTATGTGTAGGAAACACCGTTCTTTTGTTCTGGGCACAATTAGTTTTCCTGCTGTATTAGAGACTCTAGAAAGCCAGAGCGTGCTTCTTGCTCTAAAGCAGAGTGTGATCCATGGATGAGAACTATGCTGTGTGTTTCCCTTCAGAAATGGAGTTAAATCCCAGGCTCTGTGTTCCTACAGGCAAGACTTCGTTTCAGGTAAGGGCAGTCACTTTTCTGCTCAAATGAACTACATCATTCACGAAGCTCACACGTTTCTCATCTTAATTGACAAGCATTGGATGTTAGAGGACCAGTGCTTTGTATCAGTTTCAGAAGAAGAGTTGGACAAGATATGGTCCATATGTGTAGGAAACACCGTTCTTTTGTTCTGGGCACACTCAGATTTCCTGCTGTATTAGAAATTCTAGAAAGCAAGAGCGGGCTTCTTGCTCTAAAGCAGAGTGTGATCCATGGATGAGAACTATGCTGTGTGTTTCCCTGCAGAAACGGAGTTAAATCCCAGGCTCTGTGTCTTCCTACAAGCAACACTTCGTTTCAGGTAAGGGCAGTCACTTTTCAGCTCAAACGAACTACATCGTTCACTGAGCTCACACATTTCTCATCTTAACAGACAAGCATTGGATGTTAGAGGACCAGTGCTTTGTATCAGTTTCAGAAGCAGAGTTGGACTAGATATGGTCCCTATGTGTAGGAAACACCGTTCTTATGTTCTCAGCACACTCACGTTTCCTGCTGTCTTAGAGACTCTAGAAAGCAAGAGCGTGCTTCTTGTTCTAAAGCTGAGTGTGATCAATGGATGTGACAATGCTGTGTGTTTCACTTCAGAATTGGAGTTAAATCCCAGGCTCTGAGTCTCCCTACAATCAAGACTTCGTTTAGGGTAAGGGCAGTCACTTTTCTGCTCAAAGGAACTACATCGTTCACGAAGATCACACAATTCTCATCTTAACTGACAAGCATTGGATATTAGAGGACCAGTGCATTGTATCAGTTTCAGAAGAAGATTAGGACTACATATAGTCCGTATGTGTAGGAAACACCGTTCTTTTGTTCTGGGCACAATCAGATTTCCTGCTGTATTAGATACTCTAGAAAGCAAGAGCGTACTTCTTGCTCTAAAGCAGAGTGTGATCCATGGATCAGAACTATGCTGTGTGTTTCCATTCAGAAATGGAGTTAAATCCCAGGCTCTGAGTCTTACTACAAGCAAGACTTGATTTCAGGTACGGGCAGTCACTTTTCTGCTCAAAGGAACTACATCGTTCACGAAGCTCACACGTTTCTCATCTTAACTGACAAGCATTGGATGTTAGAGTACCAGTGCATTGTATCAGTTTCAGAAGAATTTTAGGACTACATATAGTCCGTATGTGTAGGAAACACCGTTCTTTTGTTCTGGGCACAATTAGATTTCCTGCTGTATTAGAGACTCTAGAAAGCCAGAGCGTGCTTCTTGCTCTAAAGCAGAGTGTGATCCATGGATGAGAACTATGCTGTGTGTTTCCCTTCAGAAATGGAGTTAAATCCCAGGCTCTGTGTTCCTACAGGCAAGACTTCGTTTCAGGTAAGGGCAGTCACTTTTCTGCTCAAACTAACTACATCGTTCACGAAGCTCACACATTTCTCATTTTAACTGACAAGCATTGGATGTTAGAGGGTCAGTGCTTTGTATCAGTTTCAGAAGCAGATTTGGACTACATATGGTCCATATGTGTAGGAAACACCGTTCTTTTGTTCTGGGCACACTCAGATTTCCTGCTGTATTAGAGAGTCTAGAAAGCTAGAGTGTGCTTCTTGCTCTAAAGCAGAGTGTGATCCATGGATGAGTACTATGCTGTGTGTTTCCCTTCAGAAATGGATTTAAATCCCAGGCTCTGTGTCTTACTACAAGCAAGACTTCGTTTCAGGTAAGGGCAGTCACTTTTCAGTTCAAAGGAACTACATCATTCACAAAGCTCACACTTTTCTCATCTTAACTGACAAGCACTGGATGTTAGAGGACCAGTGCATTCTATCAGTTTCAGAAGAAGATTTGGACTACATATAGTCTGTATGTGTAGGAAACACCGTTCTTTTGTTCTGGGCACACTCAGATTTCCTGCTGTCTTAGAGACTCTAGAAAGCAAGAGTGTGCTTCTTGCTCTAAAGCAGAGTGTGATCCATGGATGAGAACTATGCTGTGTGCTTGACTTCAGAAATGGAGTTAAATCCCAGGCTCTGAGTCTTCCTACATGCAAGACTTCTTTTCAGGTAAGGGCAGTCACTTTTCGGCTCAAAAGAACTACATCGATCATGAAGCTCACACGTTTCTCATCTTAAATGACAAGCAATGGATGTTAGATGGTCAGTGCTTTGTATCAGTTTCAGAAGCAGATTTGGACTACATATGGTCCATATGTGTAGGAAACACCGTTCTTTTGTTCCGGGCACACTCAGATTTCCTGCTGTATTAGAGACTCTACAAAGCAAGAGTAGTCTTCTCGCTCTAAAGCAGAGTGTGATCCATGGATGAGAACTATGCTGTGTGTTTCCCTTCAGAAATGGACTTAAATCCCAGGCTCTGTGTCTTACTACAAGCAAGACTTCGTTTCAGGTAAGGGCAGTCACTTTTCTGCTCAAATGAAATACATCATTCACGAAGCTCACACGTTTCTCATCTTAATTGACAAGCATTGGATGTTAGAGGACCAGTGCTTTGTATCAGTTTCAGAAGAAGAGTTGGACAAGATATGGTCCATATGTGTAGGAAACACCGTTCTTTTGTTCTGGGCACAATCAGATTTCCTGCTGTATTAGAAATTCTAGAAAGCAAGAGCGTGCTTCTTGCTCTAAAGCAGAGTGTGATCCATGGATGAGAACTATGCTGTGTGTTTCCCTTCAGAAATGGAGTTAAATCACAGGCTCTGTGTCTTCCTACAAGCAAGACTTCGTTTCAGGTAAGGGCAGTCACTTTTATGCTCAAATGAACTACATCATTCACGAAGCTCACACGTTTCTCATCTTAATTGACAAGCATTGGATGGTGGAGGACCAGTGCTTTGTATCAGTTTCAGAAGAAGAGTTGGACTAGATATGGTCCATATGTGTAGGAAACACCGTTCTTTTGTTCTGGGCACACTCAGATTTCCTGCTGACTTAGAGACTCTAGAAAGCAAGAGTGTGCTTCTTGCTCTAAAGCAGAGTGTGATCCATGGATGAGAACTATGCTGTGTGTTTCCCTTCAGAAATGGACTTAAATCCCAGGCTCTGTGTCTTACTACAAGCAAGACTTCATTTCAGGTAAGGGCAGTCACTTTTAAGTTCAAAGGAACTACATCATTCACAAAGCGCACACATTTCTCATCTTAACTGACAAGCACTGGATGTTAGAGGACCAGTGCATTGTATCAGTTTCAGAAGAAGATTTAGACTACATATAGTCCGTATGTGTAGGAAACAACGTTCTTTTGTTCTGGGCACAATCAGATTTCCTGCTCTATTTGAAATTCTAGAAAGCAAGTGCGTGCTTCTTGCTCTAAAGCAGAGTGTGATCCATGGATGAGAACTATGCTGTGTGTTTCCCTTCAGAAATGGAGTTAAATACCAGGCTCTGTGTCTTCCTACAAGCAAGACTTCCTTTCAGGTAAGGGCAGTCACTTTTCAGCTCAAACGAACTACATCGTTCACTGAGCTCACACATTTCTCATCTTAACAGACAAGCATTGGATGTTAGAGGACCAGTGCTTTGTATCAGTTTCAGAAGCAGAGTTGGACTAGATATGGTCCCTATGTGTAGGAAACACCGTTCTTTTGTTCTCAGCACACTCACGTTTCCTTCTGACTTAGAGACTCTAGAAAGCAAGAGCGTGCTTCTCACTCTAAAGCAGAGTGTGATCAATGGATGAGATAATGCTGTGTGTTTCACTTCAGAATTGGAGTTAAATCCCAGGCTCTGAGTCTCCCTACAAGCAAGACTTCGTTTCAGGTAGGGGCAGTCACTTTTCTGCTCAAATGAACTACATCATTCACGAAGCTCACACGTTTCTCATCTTAATTGACAAGCATTGGATGGTGGAGGACCAGTGCTTTGTATCAGTTTCAGAAGAAGAGTTGGACTAGATATGGTCCATATGTGTAGGAAACACCGTTCTTTTGTTCTGGGCACACTCAGATTTCCTGCTGTATTAGAAATTCTAGAAAGCAAGAGCGTGCTTCTCCCTCTAAAGCAGAGTGTGATCAATGGATGATTACACTGCTGTGTGTTTTACTTCAGAAATGGAGTTAAATCCCAGGCTCTGAGTCTTCCTACAAGCAAGACTTAAATTCAGGTAAGGGCAGTCACTTTTCTGCTCAAACTAACTACATCGTTCACGAAGCTCACACATTTCTCATCTTAACTGACAAGCGCTGGATGTTAGAGGGTCAGTGCTTTGTATCAGTTTCAGAACCAGATTTGGACTACATATGGTCCATATGTGTAGGAAACACCGTTCTTTTGTTCTGGGCACACTCAGATTTCCTGCTGTATTAGAGAGTCTAGAAAGCTAGAGTGTGCTTCTCGCTCTAAAGCAGAGTGTGATCCATGGATGAGAACTATGCTGTGTGTTTCCCTTCAGAAATGGACTTAAATCCCAGGCTCTGTGTCTTACTACAAGCAAGTCTTCGTTTCAGGTAAGGGCAGTCACTTTTCTGCTCAAATGAACTACATCATTCACGAAGCTCACACGTTTCTCATCTTAATTGACAAGCATTGCATGTTAGAGGACCAGTGCTTTGTATCAGTTCAGAAGAAGATTTGGACTAGATATGGTCCATATGTGTAGGAAACACCGTTCTTTTGTTCTGGGCACACTCAGATTTCCTGCTGTCTTAGAGACTCTAGAAAGCAAGAGTGTGCTTCTTGCTCTAAAGCAGAGTGTGATCCATGGATGAGAACTATGCTGTGTGTTTCCCTTCAGAAATGGACTTAAATCCCAGGCTCTGTGTCTTACTACAAGCAAGACTTCATTTCAGGTAAGGGCAGTCACTTTTAAGTTCAAAGGAACTACATCATTCACAAAGCGCACACATTTCTCATCTTAACTGACAAGCACTGGATGTTAGAGGACCAGTGCATTCTATCAGTTTCAGAAGAAGATTTGGACTACATATATTCCGTATGTGTATGAAACACCATTCTTTTGTTCTGGGCACACTCAGATTTCCTGCTGTATTAGAAAGTCTAGAAAGCAAGAGCGTGCTTCTCCCTCTAAAGCAGAGTGTGATCCATTGATGAGAACTATGCTGTATGTTTCCCTTCAGAAATGGAGATAAATCCCAGGCTCTGAGTCTCCCTACAAGCAAGACTTCGTTTCAGGTAGGGGCAGTCACTTTTCTGCTCAAAGGAACTACATCGTTCACGAAGCTCACACGTTTCTCATCTTAACTGACAAGCATTGGATGTTAGAGGACCAGTGCATTGTATCAGTTTCAGAAGAAGATTTAGACTACATATAGTCCGTATGTGTAGGAAACACCGTACTTTTGTTCTGGGCACAATCAGATTTCCAGCTCTATTAGAAATTCTAGAAAGCAAGAGCGTGCTTCTTGCTCTAAAGCAGAGTGTGATCCATGGATGAGAACTATGCTGTGTGTTTCCCTTCAGAAATGGAGTTAAATACCAGGCTCTGTGTCTTCCTACAAGCAAGACTTCCTTTCAGGTAAGGGCAGTCACTTTTCAGCTCAAACGAACTACATCGTTCACTGAGCTCACACATTTCTCATCTTAACAGACAAGCATTGGATGTTAGAGGACCAGTGCTTTGTATCAGTTTCAGAAGCAGAGTTGGACTAGATATGGTCCCTATGTGTAGGAAACATCGTTCTTTTGTTCTCAGCACACTCACGTTTCCTTCTGTCTTAGAGACTCTAGAAAGCAAGAGCGTGCTTCTCGCTCTAAAGCAGAGTGTGATCAATGGATGAGATAATGCTGTGTGTTTCACTTCAGAATTGGAGTTAAATCCCAGGCTCTGAGTCTCCCTACAAGCAAGACTTCGTTTCAGGTAAGGGCAGTCACTTTTCTGCTCAAAGGAACTACATCGTTCACGAAGCTCACAAGTTTCTCATCTTAACTGACAAGCATTGGATATTAGAGGACGAGTGCATTGTATCAGTTTCAGAAGAAGATTAGGACTACATATAGTCCGTATGTGTAGGAAACACCGTTCTTTTGTTCTGGGCACAATCAGATTTCCTGCTGTATTAGAGACTCTACAAAGCAAGAGTAGTCTTCTCGCTCTAAAGCAGAGTGTGATCCATGGATGAGAACTATGCTGTGTGTTTCCCTTCAGAAATGGACTTAAATCCCAGGCTCTGTGTCTTCCTACAGGGAAGACTTCGTTTCAGGTAAGGGCAGTCACTTTTCTGCTCAAACTAACTACATCGTTCACGATGCTCACACATTTCTCATCTAAACTGACAAGCATTGGATGTTAGAGGGTCAGTGCTTTGTACCAGTTTCAGAAGCAGATTTGGACTACATATGGTCCATATGTGTAGGAAACACCGTTCTTTTGTTCTAGGCACACTCAGATTTCCTGCTGTATTAGAGAGTCTAGAAAGCGAGAGTGTGCTTCTCGCTCTAAAGCAGAGTGTGATCCATGGATGAGTACTATGCTGTGTGTTTCCCTTCAGAAATGGAGTTAAATCCCAGGCTCTGTGTCTTCCTACAAGCAAGACTTCGTTTCAGGTAAGGGCAGTCACTTTTATGCTCAAATGAACTACATCATTCACGAAGCTCACACGTTTCTCATCTTAATTGACAAGCATTGGATGGTGGAGGACCAGTGCTTTGTATCAGTTTCAGAAGAAGAGTTGGACTAGATATGGTCCATATGTGTAGGAAACACCGTTCTTTTGTTCTGGGCACACTCAGATTTCCTGCTGTATTAGAAATTCTAGAAAGCAAGAGCGTGCTTCTCCCTCTAAAGCAGAGTGTGATCAATGGATGATTACACTGCTGTGTGTTTTACTTCAGAAATGGAGTTAAATCCCAGGCTCTGAGTCTTCCTACAAGCAAGAATTAAATTCAGGTAAGGGCAGTCACTTTTCTGCTCAAACTAACTACATCGTTCACGAAGCTCACACATTTCTCATCTTAACTGACAAGCACTGGATGTTAGAGGGTCAGTGCTTTGTATCAGTTTCAGAAGCAGATTTGGACTACATATGGTCCATATGTGTAGGAAACACCGTTCTTTTGTTCTGGGCACACTCAGATTTCCTGCTGTATTAGAGAGTCTAGAAAGCTAGAGTGTGCTTCTCGCTCTAAAGCAGAGTGTGATCCATGGATGAGAACTATGCTGTGTGTTTCCCTTCAGAAATGGACTTAAATCCCAGGCTCTGTGTCTTACTACAAGCAAGACTTCGTTTCAGGTAAGGGCAGTCACTTTTCTGCTCAAATGAACTACATCATTCACGAAGCTCACACGTTTCTCATCTTAATTGACAAGCATTGGATGTTAGAGGACCAGTGCTTTGTATCAGTTCAGAAGAAGATTTGGACTAGATATGGTCCATATGTGTAGGAAACACCGTTCTTTTGTTCTGGGCACACTCAGATTTCCTGCTGTCTTAGAGACTCTAGAAAGCAAGAGTGTACTTCTTGCTCTAAAGCAGAGTGTGATCCATGGATGAGAACTATGCTGTGTGTTTCCCTTCAGAAATGGACTTAAATCCCAGACTCTGTGTCTTACTACAAGCAAGACTTCATTTCAGGTAAGGGCAGTCACTTTTAAGTTCAAAGGAACTACATCATTCACAAAGCGCACACATTTCTCATCTTAACTGACAAGCACTGGATGTTAGAGGACCAGTGCATTCTATCAGTTTCAGAAGAAGATTTGGACTACATATATTCCGTATGTGTATGAAACACCATTCTTTTGTTCTGGGCACACTCAGATTTCCTGCTGTATTAGAAATTCTAGAAAGCAAGAGCGTGCTTCACCCTCTAAAGCAGAGTGTGATCCATTGATGAGAACTATGCTGTATGTTTCCCTTCAGAAATGGAGATAAATCCCAGGCTCTGAGTCTCCCTACAAGCAAGACTTCGTTTCAGGTAGGGGCAGTCACTTTTCTGCTCAAAGGAACTACATCCTTCACGAAGCTCACACGTTTCTCATCTTAACTGACAACCATTGGATGTTAGAGGACCAGTGCATTGTATCAGTTTCAGAAGAAGATTTAGACTACATATAGTCCGTATGTGTAGGAAACACCGTTCTTTTGTTCTGGGCACAATCAGATTTCCTGCTCTATTAGAAATTCTAGAAAGCAAGAGCGTGCTTCTTGCTCTAAAGCAGAGTGTGATCCATGGATGAGAACTATGCTGTGTGTTTCCCTTCAGAAATGGAGTTAAATACCAGGCTCTGTGTCTTCCTACAAGCAAGACTTCCTTTCAGGTAAGGGCAGTCACTTTTCTGCTCAAACGAACTACATCGTTCACGAAGCTCACACATTTCTCATCTAAACTGACAAGCATTGGATGTTAGAGGGTCAGTGCTTTGTACCAGTTTCAGAAGCAGAGTTCAACTAGATATGGTCCATATGTGTAGGAAACACCGTTCTTTTGTTCTGGGCACACTCAGATTTCCTGCTGTATTAGAGAGTCTAGAAAGCTAGAGTGTGCTTCTCGCTCTAAAGCAGAGTGTGATCCATGGATGAGTACTATGCTGTGTGTTTCCCTTCAGAAATGGATTTAAATCCCAGGCTCTGTGTCTTACTACAAGCAAGACTTCGTTTCAGGTAAGGGCAGTCACTTTTCAGTTCAAAGGAACTACATCATTCACAAAGCTCACACTTTTCTCATCTTAACTGACAAGCACTGGATGTTAGAGGACCAGTGCATTCTATCAGTTTCAGAAGAAGATTTGGACTACATATAGTCTGTATGTGTAGGAAACACCGTTCTTTTGTTCTGGGCACACTCAGATTTCCTGCTGTCTTAGAGACTCTAGAAAGCAAGAGTGTGCTTCTTGCTCTAAAGCAGAGTGTGATCCATGGATGAGAACTATGCTGTGTGCTTGACTTCAGAAATGGAGTTAAATCCCAGGCTCTGAGTCTTCCTACAGGCAAGACTTCTTTTCAGGTAAGGGCAGTCACTTTTCGGCTCAAACGAACTACATCGTTCATGAAGCTCACATGTTTCTCATCTTAACTGACAAGCAATGGATGTTAGATGGTCAGTGCTTTGTATCAGTTTCAGAAGCAGATTTGGACTACATATGGTCCATATGTGTAGGAAACACCGTTCTTTTGTTCCGGGCACACTCAGATTTCCTGCTCTATTTGAGACTCTACAAAGCAAGAGTAGTCTTCTCGCTCTAAAGCAGAGTGTGATCCATGGATGAGAACTATGCTGTGTGTTTCCCTTCAGAAATGGACTTAAATCCTAGGCTCTGTGTCTTACTACAAGCAAGACTTCGTTTCAGGTAAGGGCAGTCACTTTTCAGTTCAAAGGAACTACATCATTCACAAAGCTCACACATTTCTCATCTTAATTGACAAGCACTGGATGGTAGAGGACCAGTGCTTTGTATCAGTTTCAGAAGAAGAGTTGGACTAGATATGGTCCATATGTGTAGGAAACACCGTTCTTTTGTTCTGGGCACACTCAGATTTCCTGCTGTATTAGAAATTCTAGAAAGCAAGAGCGTGCTTCTCCCTCTAAAGCAGAGTGTGGTCAATGGATGATTACACTGCTGTGTGTTTTACTTCAGAAATGGAGTTAAATCCGAGGCTCTGTGTCTTCCTACAGGCAAGACTTCGTTTCAGGTAAGGGCAGTCACTTTTCAGCTCAAACGAACTACATCATTCACGAAGCTCACACGTTTCTCATCTTAACAGGCAAGCATTGGATTTTAGAAGACCAGTGCTTTGTATCAGATTCAGAAGCAGAGTTCGACTATATAAAGTCTGTATGTGTAGGAAACATCGTTCTTTTGTTCTTGGCACACTCAGATTTCCTGCTGTCTTAGAGACTCTAGAAAGCAAGAGCGTGCTTCTTCTTCTAAAGCAGAGTGTGATCAATGGATGATTACACTGCTGTGTGTTTTACTTCAGAAATGGAGTTAAATCCCAGGCTCTGAGTCTTCCTACAAGCAAGACTTCAATTCAGGTAAGGGCAGTCACTTTTCTCCTCAAACTAACTACATCGTTCACGAAGCTCACACGTTTCTCATCTTAACTGACGAGCATTGGATGTTAGGGGGTCAGTGCTTTGTATCAGTTTCAGAAGCAGATTTGGACTTGATATGGTCTGTATGTGTATGAAACACCGCTCTCTTGTTCTGTGAACACTCAGATTTCCTGCTGTGTTAGAGACTCTAGAAAGCTAGAGTGTGCTTCTCGCTCTAAAGCAGAGTGTGATTCATGGATGAGAACTATGCTGTGTGTTTCCCTTCAGAAATGGTGTTAAATCCCAGGCTCTGTGTCTTACTACAAGCAAGACTTCGTTTCAGGTAAGAGCAGTCACTTTTCAGTTCAAATGAACTACATCATTCACAAAGCTCACACGTTTCTCATCTTAACAGACAAGCATTGGATGTTAGAGGACCAGTGCATTCTATCACTGTCAGAAGGAGATTTGGACTACTTATAGTCCGTATGTGTAGGAAACACCGTTCTTTTGTTCTGGGCACACTCACGTTTCCTGCTCTCTTAGAGACTCTAGAAAGCAAGAGTGTGATTCTTGCTCTAAAGCAGAGTGTGATCCATGGATGCGAACTATGCTGTGTGTTTCACTTCAGAAATGGAGTTAAATCCCAGGCTCTGAGTCTTCCTACAAGCAAGACTTCGTTTCAGGTAAGGGCAGTCACTTTTCTGCTCAAACGAACTACATCGTTCACGAAGCTCACACGTTTCTCATCTTATCTGACAAGCATTGGATGTTAGAGGACCAGTGCATTGTATCAGTTTCAGAAGAAGGTTTGGACTACATATAGTCCGTATGTGTAGGAAACACCATTCTTTTGTTCTGGGCACACTCAGATTTCCTGCTGTATTAGAGAATCTAGAAAGCAAGAGCGTGCTTCTTGCTCTAAAGCAGAGTGTGATCCATGGATGAGATCTATGCTGTGTGTTTCCCTTCAAAATGGAGTTAACTCCCAGGCTCTGTGTCTTCCTACAAGCAAGACTTCGCTTCAGGTAAGGGCAGTCACTTTTCAGCTCAAACGAACTACATCGTTCACTGAGCTCACACATTTCTCATCTTAACAGACAAGCATTGGATGTTAGAGGACCAGTGCTTTGTATCAGTTTCAGAAGCAGAGTTGGACTAGATATGATCCCTATGTGTAGGAAACACCGTTCTTTTGTTCTCAGCACACTCACTTTTCCTGCTGTCTTAGAGACTCTAGAAAGCAAGAGCGTGCTTCTTGTTCTAAAGCAGAGTGTGATCAATGGATGAGACAATGCTGTGTGTTGCACTTCAGAATTGGAGTTAAATCCCAGGCTCTGAGTCTCCATACAAGCAAGACTTCGTTTCAGGTAAGGGCAGTCACTTTTCAGCTCAAACAAACTACATCGTTCACTGAGCTCACACGTTTCTCATCTTAACAGACAAGCATTGGATGTTAGAGGACCAGTGAATTGTATCACTTTCAGAAGCAGATTTGGACTACATATGGTCCATATGTGTAGGAAACACCGTTCTTTTGTTCTGGGCACACTCAGATTTCCTGCTGTATTAGAGACTCTAGAAAGCTAGAGTGTGCTTCTCGCTCTAAAGCAGAGTGTGATCCATGGATGAGAACTATGCTGTGTGTTTCCCTTCAGAAATGGACTTAAATCCCAGGCTGTGTGTCTTACTACAAGCAAGACTTCGTTTCAGGTAAGGGCAGTCACTTTTCAGTTCAAAGGAACTACATCATTCACAAAGCTCACACGTTTCTCATCTTAACTGACAAGCACTGGATGTTAGAGGATCAGTGCATTCTATCTGTTTCAGAAGAAGATTTGGACTACATATAGTCCGTATGTGTAGGAAACACCGTTCTTTTGTTCTGGGCACACTAAGGTTTCCTGCTGTCTTAGAGACTCTTGAAAGCAAGAGTGTGCTTCTTGGTCTAAAGCAGAGTGTGATCCATGGATGAGAACTATGCTGTGTGTTTCCCTTCAGAAAAGGAGTTAAATCCCAGGCTCTGTGTCTTCCTACAAGCAAGACTTTGTTTCAGGTAAGGGCAGTCACTTTTCAGCTCAAAGGAACTACATCATTCACGGAGCTCACACGTTTCTCATCTTAACAGACAAGCATTGGCTGTTAGAGGACCAGTGCTTTGTATCAGTTTCAGAAGCAGAGTTGGACTAGATATGGTCCCTATGTGTAGGAAACACCGTTCTTTTGTTCTCAGCACACTCACGTTTCCTTCTGTCTTAGAGACTCTAGAAAGCAAGAGCGTGCTTCTCCCTCTAAAGCAGAGTGTGAACAATGGATGAGATAATGCTGTGTGTTTCACTTCAGAATTGGAGTCAATTCCCAGGCTCTGAGTCTCCCTACAAGCAAGACTTCGTTTCAGGTAAGGGCAGTCACTTTTCTGCTCAAAGGAACTACATCGTTCACGAAGCTCACACGTTTCTCATCTTAACTGACAAGCATTGGATATTAGAGGACGAGTGCATTGTATCAGTTTCAGAAGAAGATTAGGACTACATATAGTCCGTATGTGTAGGAAACACCGTTCTTTTGTTCTGGGCACAATCAGATTTCCTGCTGTATTAGAGACTCTAGAAAGCAAGAGCGTGCTTCTTGCTCTAAAGCAGAGTGTGATCCATGGATGAGAACTATGCTGTGTGTTTCCCTTCAGAAATGGACTTAAATCCCAGGCTCTGTGTCTTCCTACAGGGAAGACTTCGTTTCAGGTAAGGGCAGTCACTTTTCTGCTCAAACTAACTACATCGTTCACGAAGCTCACACATTTCTCATCTAAACTGACAAGCATTGGATGTTAGAGGGTCAGTGCTTTGTACCAGTTTCAGAAGCAGATTTGGACTACATATGGTCCATATGTGTAGGAAACACCGTCCTTTTGTTCTGGGCACACTCAGATTTCCTGCTGTATTAGAGAGTCTAGAATGCTAGAGTGTGCTTCTCGCTCTAATGCAGAGTGTGATCCATGGATGAGAACTATGCTGTGTGTTTCCCTTCAGAAATGGACTTAAATCCCAGGCTGTGTGTCTTACTACAAGCAAGACTTCGTTTCAGGTAAGGGCAGTCACTTTTCAGTTCAAAGGAACTACATCATTCACAAAGCTCACACGTTTCTCATCTTAACTGACAAGCACTGGATGTTAGAGGATCAGTGCATTCTATCTGTTTCAGAAGAAGATTTGGACTACATATAGTCCGTATGTGTAGGAAACACCGTTCTTTTGTTCTGGGCACACTAAGGTTTCCTGCTGTCTTAGAGACTCTTGAAAGCAAGAGTGTGCTTCTTGGTTAAAGCAGAGTGTGATCCATGGATGAGAACTATGCTGTGTGTTTCCCTTCAGAAAAGGAGTTAAATCCCAGGCTCTGTGTCTTCCTACAAGCAAGACTTTGTTTCAGGTAAGGGCAGTCACTTTTCAGCTCAAAGGAACTACATCATTCACGGAGCTCACACGTTTCTCATCTTAACAGACAAGCATTGGCTGTTAGAGGACCAGTGCTTTGTATCAGTTTCAGAAGCAGAGTTGGACTAGATATGGTCCCTATGTGTAGGAAACACCGTTCTTTTGTTCTCAGCACACTCACGTTTCCTTCTGTCTTAGAGACTCTAGAAAGCAAGAGCGTGCTTCTCCCTCTAAAGCAGAGTGTGAACAATGGATGAGATAATGCTGTGTGTTTCACTTCAGAATTGGAGTCAATTCCCAGGCTCTGAGTCTCCCTACAAGCAAGACTTCGTTTCAGGTAAGGGCAGTCACTTTTCTGCTCAAAGGAACTACATCGTTCACGAAGCTCACACGTTTCTCATCTTAACTGACAAGCATTGGATATTAGAGGACGAGTGCATTGTATCAGTTTCAGAAGAAGATTAGGACTACATATAGTCCGTATGTGTAGGAAACACCGTTCTTTTGTTCTGGGCACAATCAGATTTCCTGCTGTATTAGAGACTCTAGAAAGCAAGAGCGTGCTTCTTGCTCTAAAGCAGAGTGTGATCCATGGATGAGAACTATGCTGTGTGTTTCCCTTCAGAAATGGACTTAAATCCCAGGCTCTGTGTCTTCCTACAGGGAAGACTTCGTTTCAGGTAAGGGCAGTCACTTTTCTGCTCAAACTAACTACATCGTTCACGAAGCTCACACATTTCTCATCTAAACTGACAAGCATTGGATGTTAGAGGGTCAGTGCTTTGTACCAGTTTCAGAAGCAGATTTGGACTACATATGGTCCATATGTGTAGGAAACACCGTCCTTTTGTTCTGGGCACACTCAGATTTCCTGCTGTATTAGAGAGTCTAGAATGCTAGAGTGTGCTTCTCGCTCTAATGCAGAGTGTGATCCATGGATGAGTACTATGCTGTGTGTTTCCCTTCAGAAATGGATTTAAATCCCAGGCTCTGTGTCTTACTACAAGCAAGACTTCGTTTCAGGTAAGGGCAGTCAATTTTCAGTTCAAAGGAACTACATCATTCACAAAGCTCACACTTTTCTCATCTTAACTGACAAGCACTGGATGTTAGAGGACCAGTGCATTCTATCAGTTTCAGAAGAAGATTTGGACTACATATAGTGTGTATGTGTAGGAAACACCGTTCTTTTGTTCTGGGCACACTCAGATTTCCTGCTGTCTTAGAGACTCTAGAAAGCAAGAGTATGCTTCTTGCTCTAAAGCAGAGTGTGATCCATGGATGAGAACTATGCTGTGTGCTTGACTTCAGAAATGGAGTTAAATCCCAGGCTCTGAGTCTTCCTACAGGGAAGACTTCGTTTCAGGTAAGGGCAGTCACTTTTCTGCTCAAACTAACTACATCGTTCACGAAGCTCACACATTTCTCATCTTAACAGAAAAGCATTGGATTTGAGAGGACCAGTGCTTTGTATCAGTTTCAGAAGCAGAGTTGGACTAGATATGGTCCCTATGTGTAGGAAACACCGTTCTTTTGTTCTCAGCACACTCACGTTTCCTGCTGTCTTAGAGAATCTAGAAAGCAAGAGCGTGCTTCTTGTTCTAAAGCAGAGTGTGATCAATGGATGAGATAATGCTGTGTGTTTCACTTCAGAATTGGAGTTAAATCCCAGGCTCTGAGTCTCCCTACAAGCAAGACTTCGTTTCAGGTAAGGGCAGTCACTTTTCTGCTCAAAGGAACTACATCGTTCACGAAGCTCACACGTTTCTCATCTTAACTGACAAGCATTGGATATTAGAGGACCAGTGCATTGTATCAGTTTCAGAAGAAGATTAGGACTACATATAGTCCGTATGTGTAGGAAACACCGTTCTTATGTTCTGGGCACAATCAGATTTCCTGCTGTATTAGATACTCTAGAAAGCAAGAGCGTGCTTCTTGCTCTAAAGCAGAGTGTGATCCATGGATAAGAACTATGCTGTGTGTTTCCATTCAGAAATGGAGTTAAATCCCAGGCTCTGTGTCTTACTACAAGCAAGACTTCGTTTCAGGTAGGGGCAGTCACTTTTCTGCTCAAATGAACTACATCATTCACGAAGCTCACACGTTTCTCATCTTAATTGACAAGCATTGGATGGTGGAGGACCAGTGCTTTGTATCAGTTTCAGAAGAAGAGTTGGACTAGATATGGTCCATATGTGTAGGAAACACCGTTCTTTTGTTCTGGGCACACTCAGATTTCCTGCTGTATTAGAAATTCTAGAAAGCAAGAGCGTGCTTCTCCCTCTAAAGCAGAGTGTGATCAATGGATGATTACACTGCTGTGTGTTTTACTTCAGAAATGGAGTTAAATCCCAGGCTCTGAGTCTTCCTACAAGCAAGACTTAAATTCAGGTAAGGGCAGTCACTTTTCTGCTCAAACTAACTACATCGTTCACGAAGCTCACACATTTCTCATCTTAACTGACAAGCGCTGGATGTTAGAGGGTCAGTGCTTTGTATCAGTTTCAGAACCAGATTTGGACTACATATGGTCCATATGTGTAGGAAACACCGTTCTTTTGTTCTGGGCACACTCAGATTTCCTGCTGTATTAGAGAGTCTAGAAAGCTAGAGTGTGCTTCTCGCTCTAAAGCAGAGTGTGATCCATGGATGAGAACTATGCTGTGTGTTTCCCTTCAGAAATGGACTTAAATCCCAGGCTCTGTGTCTTACTACAAGCAAGTCTTCGTTTCAGGTAAGGGCAGTCACTTTTCTGCTCAAATGAACTACATCATTCACGAAGCTCACACGTTTCTCATCTTAATTGACAAGCATTGGATGTTAGAGGACCAGTGCTTTGTATCAGTTCAGAAGAAGATTTGGACTAGATATGGTCCATATGTGTAGGAAACACCGTTCTTTTGTTCTGGGCACACTCAGATTTCCTGCTGTCTTAGAGACTCTAGAAAGCAAGAGTGTGCTTCTTGCTCTAAAGCAGAGTGTGATCCATGGATGAGAACTATGCTGTGTGTTTCCCTTCAGAAATGGACTTAAATCCCAGGCTCTGTGTCTTACTACAAGCAAGACTTCATTTCAGGTAAGGGCAGTCACTTTTAAGTTCAAAGGAACTACATCATTCACAAAGCGCACACATTTCTCATCTTAACTGACAAGCACTGGATGTTAGAGGACCAGTGCATTCTATCAGTTTCAGAAGAAGATTTGGACTACATATATTCCGTATGTGTATGAAACACCATTCTTTTGTTCTGGGCACACTCAGATTTCCTGCTGTATTAGAAAGTCTAGAAAGCAAGAGCGTGCTTCTCCCTCTAAAGCAGAGTGTGATCCATTGATGAGAACTATGCTGTATGTTTCCCTTCAGAAATGGAGATAAATCCCAGGCTCTGAGTCTCCCTACAAGCAAGACTTCGTTTCAGGTAGGGGCAGTCACTTTTCTGCTCAAAGGAACTACATCGTTCACGAAGCTCACACGTTTCTCATCTTAACTGACAAGCATTGGATGTTAGAGGACCAGTGCATTGTATCAGTTTCAGAAGAAGATTTAGACTACATATAGTCCGTATGTGTAGGAAACACCGTACTTTTGTTCTGGGCACAATCAGATTTCCTGCTCTATTAGAAATTCTAGAAAGCAAGAGCGTGCTTCTTGCTCTAAAGCAGAGTGTGATCCATGGATGAGAACTATGCTGTGTGTTTCCCTTCAGAAATGGAGTTAAATACCAGGCTCTGTGTCTTCCTACAAGCAAGACTTCCTTTCAGGTAAGGGCAGTCACTTTTCAGCTCAAACGAACTACATCGTTCACTGAGCTCACACATTTCTCATCTTAACAGACAAGCATTGGATGTTAGAGGACCAGTGCTTTGTATCAGTTTCAGAAGCAGAGTTGGACTAGATATGGTCCCTATGTGTAGGAAACACCGTTCTTTTGTTCTCAGCACACTCACGTTTCCTTCTGTCTTAGAGACTCTAGAAAGCATGAGCGTGCTTCTCACTCTAAAGCAGAGTGTGATCCATGGATGAGATAATGCTGTGTGTTTCACTTCAGAATTGGAGTTAAATCCCAGGCTCTGAGTCTCCCTACAAGCAAGACTTCGTTTCAGGTAAGGGCAGTCACTTTTCTGCTCAAAGGAACTACATCGTTCACGAAGCTCACACGTTTCTCATCTTAACTGACAAGCATTGGATATTAGAGGACCAGTGCATTGTATCAGTTTCAGAAGAAGATTAGGACTACATATAGTCCGTATGTGTAGGAAACACCGTTCTTTTGTTCTGGGCACAATCAGATTTCCTGCTGTATTAGAGACTCTACAAAGCAAGAGTAGTCTTCTCGCTCTAAAGCAGAGTGTGATCCATGGATGAGAACTATGCTGTGTGTTTCCCTTCAGAAATGGACTTAAATCCCAGGCTCTGTGTCTTCCTACAGGCAAGACTTCGTTTCAGGTAAGGGCAGTCACTTTTCTGCTCAAACTAACTACATCGTTCACGATGCTCACACATTTCTCATCTAAACTGACAAGCATTGGATGTTAGAGGGTCAGTGCTTTGTACCAGTTTCAGAAGCAGATTTGGACTACATATGGTCCATATGTGTAGGAAACACCGTTCTTTTGTTCTGGGCACACTCAGATTTCCTGCTGTATTAGAGAGTCTAGAAAGCTAGAGTGTGCTTCTCGCTCTAAAGCAGAGTGTGATCCATGGATGAGTACTATGCTGTGTGTTTCCCTTCAGAAATGGAGTTAAATCCCAGGCTCTGTGTCTTCCTACAAGCAAGACTTCGTTTCAGGTAAGGGCAGTCACTTTTATGCTCAAATGAACTACATCATTCACGAAGCTCACACGTTTCTCATCTTAATTGACAAGCATTGGATGGTGGAGGACCAGTGCTTTGTATCAGTTTCAGAAGAAGAGTTGGACTAGATATGGTCCATATGTGTAGGAAACACCGTTCTTTTGTTCTGGGCACACTCAGATTTCCTGCTGTATTAGAAATTCTAGAAAGCAAGAGCGTGCTTCTCCCTCTAAAGCAGAGTGTGATCAATGGATGATTACACTGCTGTGTGTTTTACTTCAGAAATGGAGTTAAATCCCAGGCTCTGAGTCTTCCTACAAGCAAGACTTAAATTCAGGTAAGGGCAGTCACTTTTCTGCTCAAACTAACTACATCGTTCACGAAGCTCACACATTTCTCATCTTAACTGACAAGCACTGGATGTTAGAGGGTCAGTGCTTTGTATCAGTTTCAGAAGCAGATTTGGACTACATATGGTCCATATGTGTAGGAAACACCGTTCTTTTGTTCTGGGCACACTCAGATTTCCTGCTGTATTAGAGAGTCTAGAAAGCTAGAGTGTGCTTCTCGCTCTAAAGCAGAGTGTGATCCATGGATGAGAACTATGCTGTGTGTTTCCCTTCAGAAATGGACTTAAATCCCAGGCTCTGTGTCTTACTAAAAGCAAGACTTCGTTTCAGGTAAGGGCAGTCACTTTTCTGCTCAAATGAACTACATCATTCACGAAGCTCACACGTTTCTCATCTTAATTGACAAGCATTGGATGTTAGAGGACCAGTGCTTTGTATCAGTTCAGAAGAAGATTTGGACTATATATGGTCCATATGTGTAGGAAACACCGTTCTTTTGTTCTGGGCACACTCAGATTTCCTGCTGTCTTAGAGACTCTAGAAAGCAAGAGTGTACTTCTTGCTCTAAAGCAGAGTGTGATCCATGGATGAGAACTATGCTGTGTGTTTCCCTTCAGAAATGGACTTAAATCCCAGACTCTGTGTCTTACTACAAGCAAGACTTCATTTCAGGTAAGGGCAGTCACTTTTAAGTTCAAAGGAACTACATCATTCACAAAGCGCACACATTTCTCATCTTAACTGACAAGCAATGGATGTTAGAGGACCAGTGCATTCTATCAGTTTCAGAAGAAGATTTGGACTACATATATTCCGTATGTGTATGAAACACCATTCTTTTGTTCTGGGCACACTCAGATTTCCTGCTGTATTAGAAATTCTAGAAAGCAAGAGCGTGCTTCACCCTCTAAAGCAGAGTGTGATCCATTGATGAGAACTATGCTGTATGTTTCCCTTCAGAAATGGAGATAAATCCCAGGCTCTGAGTCTCCCTACAAGCAAGACTTCGTTTCAGGTAGGGGCAGTCACTTTTCTGCTCAAAGGAACTACATCCTTCACGAAGCTCACACGTTTCTCATCTTAACTGACAAGCACTGGATGTTAGAGGACCAGTGCATTCTATCAGTTTCAGAAGAAGATTTGGACTACATATAGTCTGTATGTGTAGGAAACACCGTTCTTTTGTTCTGGGCACACTCAGATTTCCTGCTGTCTTAGAGACTCTAGAAAGCAAGAGTGTGCTTCTTGCTCTAAAGCAGAGTGTGATCCATGGATGAGAACTATGCTGTGTGCTTGACTTCAGAAATGGAGTTAAATCCCAGGCTCTGAGTCTTCCTACAGGCAAGACTTCTTTTCAGGTAAGGGCAGTCACTTTTCGGCTCAAACGAACTACATCGTTCATGAAGCTCACATGTTTCTCATCTTAACTGACAAGCAATGGATGTTAGATGGTCAGTGCTTTGTATCAGTTTCAGAAGCAGATTTGGACTACATATGGTCCATATGTGTAGGAAACACCGTTCTTTTGTTCCGGGCACACTCAGATTTCCTGCTCTATTTGAGACTCTACAAAGCAAGAGTAGTCTTCTCGCTCTAAAGCAGAGTGTGATCCATGGATGAGAACTATGCTGTGTGTTTCCCTTCAGAAATGGACTTAAATCCTAGGCTCTGTGTCTTACTACAAGCAAGACTTCGTTTCAGGTAAGGGCAGTCACTTTTCAGTTCAAAGGAACTACATCATTCACAAAGCTCACACATTTCTCATCTTAATTGACAAGCACTGGATGGTAGAGGACCAGTGCTTTGTATCAGTTTCAGAAGAAGAGTTGGACTAGATATGGTCCATATGTGTAGGAAACACCGTTCTTTTGTTCTGGGCACACTCAGATTTCCTGCTGTATTAGAAATTCTAGAAAGCAAGAGCGTGCTTCTCCCTCTAAAGCAGAGTGTGGTCAATGGATGATTACACTGCTGTGTGTTTTACTTCAGATATGGAGTTAAATCCGAGGCTCTGTGTCTTCCTACAGGCAAGACTTCGTTTCAGGTAAGGGCAGTCACTTTTCAGCTCAAACGAACTACATTGTTCACGAAGCTCACACGTTTCTCATCTTAACAGGCAAGCATTGGATTTTAGAAGACCAGTGCTTTGTATCAGATTCAGAAGCAGAGTTCGACTATATAAAGTCCATATGTGTAGGAAACATCGTTCTTTTGTTCTGGGCACACTCAGATTTCCTGCTGTCTTAGAGACTCTAGAAAGCAAGAGCGTGCTTCTTCTTCTAAAGCAGAGTGTGATCAATGGATGATTACACTGCTGTGTGTTTTACTTCAGAAATGGAGTTAAATCCCAGGCTCTGAGTCTTCCTACAAGCAAGACTTCAATTCAGGTAAGGGCAGTCACTTTTCTCCTCAAACTAACTACATCGTTCACGAAGCTCACACGTTTCTCATCTTAACTGACGAGCATTGGATGTTAGAGGGTCAGTGCTTTGTATCAGTTTCAGAAGCAGATTTGGACTTGATATGGTCTGTATGTGTATGAAACACCGCTCTCTTGTTCTGTGAACACTCAGATTTCCTGCTGTGTTAGAGACTCTAGAAAGCTAGAGTGTGCTTCTCGCTCTAAAGCAGAGTGTGATTCATGGATGAGAACTATGCTGTGTGTTTCCCTTCAGAAATGGTGTTAAATCCCAGGCTCTGTGTCTTACTACAAGCAAGACTTCGTTTCAGGTAAGAGCAGTCACTTTTCAGTTCAAATGAACTACATCATTCACAAAGCTCACACGTTTCTCATCTTAACAGACAAGCATTGGATGTTAGAGGACCAGTGCATTCTATCACTTTCAGAAGGAGATTTGGACTACTTATAGTCCGTATGTGTAGGAAACACCGTTCTTTTGTTCTGGGCACACTCACATTTCCTGCTCTCTTAGAGACTCTAGAAAGCAAGAGTGTGATTCTTGCTCTAAAGCAGAGTGTGATCCATGGATGCGTACTATGCTGTGTGTTTCACTTCAGAAATGGAGTTAAATCCCAGGCTCTGAGTCTTCCTACAAGCAAGACTTCGTTTCAGGTAAGGGCAGTCACTTTTCTGCTCAAACGAACTACATCGTTCACGAAGCTCACACGTTTCTCATCTTATCTGACAAGCATTGGATGTTAGAGGACCAGTGCATTGTATCAGTTTCAGAAGAAGTTTTGGACTACATATAGTCCGTATGTGTAGGAAACACCATTCTTTTGTTCTGGGCACACTCAGATTTCCTGCTGTATTAGAGAATCTAGAAAGCAAGAGCGTGCTTCTTGCTCTAAAGCAGAGTGTGATCCATGGATGAGATCTATGCTGTGTGTTTCCCTTCAAAATGGAGTTAACTCCCAGGCTCTGTGTCTTCCTACAAGCAAGACTTCGCTTCAGGTAAGGGCAGTCACTTTTCAGCTCAAACGAACTACAGTGTTCACAAACCTCACACGTTTCTCATCTTAACAGACAAGGATTGCATTTTGGAGGACCAGTGCTTTGTATCAGTTTCAGATGCAGAGTTGGTCTATATAATGTCCGTAATTGTAGGAAACACCGTTCTTTTGTTCTCAGCACACTCACGTTTCCTGCTGTCTTAGAGACTCTAGAAAGCAAGAGCGTGCTTCTTGTTCTAAAGCAGAGTGTGATCAATGGATGATTACACTGCTGTGTGTTTTACTTCAGAAATGGAGTTAAATCCCAGGCTCTGTGTCTTCCTATAAGCAAGACTTCGTGTCAGTTAAGGGCAGTCACTTTTCTGCTCAAATGAACTACATCATTCACGAAGCTCACACGTTTCTCATCTTAATTGACAAGCATTGGATGTTAGAGGACCAGTGCTTTGTATCAGTTTCAGAAGAAGAGTTGGACTAGATATGGTCCATATGTGTAGGAAACACCGTTCTTTTGTTCTGGGCACACTCAGATTTCCTGCTGTATTAGAAATTCTAGAAAGCAAGTGCGTGCTTCTTGCTCTAAAGCAGAGTGTGATCCATGGATGAGAACTATGCTGTGTGTTTCCCTTCAGAAACGGAGTTAAATCCCAGGCTCTGTGTCTTCCTACAAGCAAGACTTCGTTTCAGGTAAGGGCAGTCACTTTTCAGCTCAAACGAACTACATCGTTCACTGAGCTCACACATTTCTCATCTTAACAGACAAGCATTGGATGTTAGAGGACCAGTGCTTTGTATCAGTTTCAGAAGCAGAGTTGGACTAGATATGATCCCTATGTGTAGGAAACACCGTTCTTTTGTTCTCAGCACACTCACTTTTCCTGCTGTCTTAGAGACTCTAGAAAGCAAGAGCGTGCTTCTTGTTCTAAAGCAGAGTGTGATCAATGGATGAGACAATGCTGTGTGTTGCACTTCAGAATTGGAGTTAAATCCCAGGCTCTGAGTCTCCATACAAGCAAGACTTCGTTTCAGGTAAGGGCAGTCACTTTTCAGCTCAAACAAACTACATCGTTCACTGAGCTCACACGTTTCTCATCTTAACAGACAAGCATTGGATGTTAGAGGACCAGTGAATTGTATCACTTTCAGAAGCAGATTTGGACTACATATGGTCCATATGTGTAGGAAACACCGTTCTTTTGTTCTGGGCACACTCAGATTTCCTGCTGTATTAGAGACTCTAGAAAGCTAGAGTGTGCTTCTCGCTCTAAAGCAGAGTGTGATCCATGGATGAGAACTATGCTGTGTGTTTCCCTTCAGAAATGGACTTAAATCCCAGGCTGTGTGTCTTACTACAAGCAAGACTTCGTTTCAGGTAAGGGCAGTCACTTTTCAGTTCAAAGGAACTACATCATTCACAAAGCTCACACGTTTCTCATCTTAACTGACAAGCACTGGATGTTAGAGGATCAGTGCATTCTATCTGTTTCAGAAGAAGATTTGGACTACATATAGTCCGTATGTGTAGGAAACACCGTTCTTTTGTTCTGGGCACACTAAGGTTTCCTGCTGTCTTAGAGACTCTTGAAAGCAAGAGTGTGCTTCTTGCTCTAAAGCAGAGTGTGATCCATGGATGAGAACTATGCTGTGTGTTTCCCTTCAGAAAAGGAGTTAAATCCCAGGCTCTGTGTCTTCCTACAAGCAAGACTTTGTTTCAGGTAAGGGCAGTCACTTTTCAGCTCAAAGGAACTACATCATTCACGGAGCTCACACGTTTCTCATCTTAACAGACAAGCATTGGCTGTTAGAGGACCAGTGCTTTGTATCAGTTTCAGAAGCAGAGTTGGACTAGATATGGTCCCTATGTGTAGGAAACACCGTTCTTTTGTTCTCAGCACACTCACGTTTCCTTCTGTCTTAGAGACTCTAGAAAGCAAGAGCGTGCTTCTCACTCTAAAGCAGAGTGTGAACAATGGATGAGATAATTCTGTGTGTTTCACTTCAGAATTGGAGTTAAATCCCAGGCTCTGTGTCTTCCTACAAGCAAGACTTCGTTTCAGGTAAGGGCAGTCACTTTTCAGCTCAAACGAACTACATCGTTCACTGAGCTCACACATTTCTCATCTTAACAGACAAGCATTGGATGTTAGAGGACCAGTGCTTTGTATCAGTTTCAGAAGCAGAGTTGGACTAGATATGATCCCTATGTGTAGGAAACACCGTTCTTTTGTTCTCAGCACACTCACTTTTCCTGCTGTCTTAGAGACTCTAGAAAGCAAGAGCGTGCTTCTTGTTCTAAAGCAGAGTGTGATCAATGGATGAGACAATGCTGTGTGTTGCACTTCAGAATTGGAGTTAAATCCCAGGCTCTGAGTCTCCATACAAGCAAGACTTCGTTTCAGGTAAGGGCAGTCACTTTTCAGCTCAAACAAACTACATCATTCACTGAGCTCACACATTTCTCATCTTAACAGACAAGCATTGGATGTTAGAGGACCAGTGAATTGTATCACTTTCAGAAGCAGATTTGGACTACATATGGTCCATATGTGTAGGAAACACCGTTCTTTTGTTCTGGGCACACTCAGATTTCCTGCTGTATTAGAGACTCTAGAAAGCTAGAGTGTGCTTCTCGCTCTAAAGCAGAGTGTGATCCATGGATGAGAACTATGCTGTGTGTTTCCCTTCAGAAATGGACTTAAATCCCAGGCTGTGTGTCTTACTACAAGCAAGACTTCGTTTCAGGTAAGGGCAGTCACTTTTCAGTTCAAAGGAACTACATCATTCACAAAGCTCACACGTTTCTCATCTTAACTGACAAGCACTGGATGTTAGAGGATCAGTGCATTCTATCTGTTTCAGAAGAAGATTTGGACTACATATAGTCCGTATGTGTAGGAAACACCGTTCTTTTGTTCTGGGCACACTAAGGTTTCCTGCTGTCTTAGAGACTCTTGAAAGCAAGAGTGTGCTTCTTGCTCTAAAGCAGAGTGTGATCCATGGATGAGAACTATGCTGTGTGTTTCCCTTCAGAAAAGGAGTTAAATCCCAGGCTCTGTGTCTTCCTACAAGCAAGACTTTGTTTCAGGTAAGGGCAGTCACTTTTCAGCTCAAAGGAACTACATCATTCACGGAGCTCACACGTTTCTCATCTTAACAGACAAGCATTGGCTGTTAGAGGACCAGTGCTTTGTATCAGTTTCAGAAGCAGAGTTGGACTAGATATGGTCCCTATGTGTAGGAAACACCGTTCTTTTGTTCTCAGCACACTCACGTTTCCTTCTGTCTTAGAGACTCTAGAAAGCAAGAGCGTGCTTCTCACTCTAAAGCAGAGTGTGAACAATGGATGAGATAATTCTGTGTGTTTCACTTCAGAATTGGAGTTAAATCCCAGGCTCTGTGTCTTCCTACAAGCAAGACTTCGTTTCAGGTAAGGGCAGTCACTTTTCAGCTCAAACGAACTACATCGTTCACTGAGCTCACACATTTCTCATCTTAACAGACAAGCATTGGATGTTAGAGGACCAGTGCTTTGTATCAGTTTCAGAAGCAGAGTTGGACTAGATATGATCCCTATGTGTAGGAAACACCGTTCTTTTGTTCTCAGCACACTCACTTTTCCTGCTGTCTTAGAGACTCTAGAAAGCAAGAGCGTGCTTCTTGTTCTAAAGCAGAGTGTGATCAATGGATGAGACAATGCTGTGTGTTGCACTTCAGAATTGGAGTTAAATCCCAGGCTCTGAGTCTCCATACAAGCAAGACTTCGTTTCAGGTAAGGGCAGTCACTTTTCAGCTCAAACAAACTACATCGTTCACTGAGCTCACACATTTCTCATCTTAACAGACAAGCATTGGATGTTAGAGGACCAGTGAATTGTATCACTTTCAGAAGCAGATTTGGACTACATATGGTCCATATGTGTAGGAAACACCGTTCTTTTGTTCTGGGCACACTCAGATTTCCTGCTGTATTAGAGACTCTAGAAAGCTAGAGTGTGCTTCTCGCTCTAAAGCAGAGTGTGATCCATGGATGAGAACTATGCTGTGTGTTTCCCTTCAGAAATGGACTTAAATCCCAGGCTGTGTGTCTTACTACAAGCAAGACTTCGTTTCAGGTAAGGGCAGTCACTTTTCAGTTCAAAGGAACTACATCATTCACAAAGCTCACACGTTTCTCATCTTAACTGACAAGCACTGGATGTTAGAGGATCAGTGCATTCTATCTGTTTCAGAAGAAGATTTGGACTACATATAGTCCGTATGTGTAGGAAACACCGTTCTTTTGTTCTGGGCACACTAAGGTTTCCTGCTGTCTTAGAGACTCTTGAAAGCAAGAGTGTGCTTCTTGCTCTAAAGCAGAGTGTGATCCATGGATGAGAACTATGCTGTGTGTTTCCCTTCAGAAAAGGAGTTAAATCCCAGGCTCTGTGTCTTCCTACAAGCAAGACTTTGTTTCAGGTAAGGGCAGTCACTTTTCAGCTCAAAGGAACTACATCATTCACGGAGCTCACACGTTTCTCATCTTAACAGACAAGCATTGGCTGTTAGAGGACCAGTGCTTTGTATCAGTTTCAGAAGCAGAGTTGGACTAGATATGGTCCCTATGTGTAGGAAACACCGTTCTTTTGTTCTCAGCACACTCACGTTTCCTTCTGTCTTAGAGACTCTAGAAAGCAAGAGCGTGCTTCTCACTCTAAAGCAGAGTGTGAACAATGGATGAGATAATTCTGTGTGTTTCACTTCAGAATTGGAGTTAAATCCCAGGCTCTGAGTCTCCCTACAAGCAAGACTTCGTTTCAGGTAAGGGCAGTCACTTTTCTGCTCAAAGGAACTACATCGTTCACGAAGCTCACACGTTTCTCATCTTAACTGACAAGCATTGGATATTAGAGGACGAGTGCATTGTATCAGTTTCAGAAGAAGATTAGGACTACATATAGTCCGTATGTGTAGGAAACACCGTTCTTTTGTTCTGGGCACAATCAGATTTCCTGCTGTATTAGAGACTCTAGAAAGCAAGAGCGTGCTTCTTGCTCTAAAGCAGAGTGTGATCCATGGATGAGAACTATGCTGTGTGTTTCCCTTCAGAAATGGACTTAAATCCCAGGCTCTGTGTCTTCCTACAGGGAAGACTTCGTTTCAGGTAAGGGCAGTCACTTTTCTGCTCAAACTAACTACATCGTTCACGAAGCTCACACATTTCTCATCTAAACTGACAAGCATTGGATGTTAGAGGGTCAGTGCTTTGTACCAGTTTCAGAAGCAGATTTGGACTACATATGGTCCATATGTGTAGGAAACACCGTTCTTTTGTTCTGGGCACACTCAGATTTCCTGCTGTATTAGAGAGTCTAGAAAGCTAGAGTGTGCTTCTCGCTCTAAAGCAGAGTGTGATCCATGGATGAGTACTATGCTGTGTGTTTCCCTTCAGAAATGGATTTAAATCCCAGGCTCTGTGTCTTACTACAAGCAAGACTTCGTTTCAGGTAAGGGCAGTCACTTTTCAGTTCAAAGGAACTACATCATTCACAAAGCTCACACTTTTCTCATCTTAACTGACAAGCACTGGATGTTAGAGGACCAGTGCATTCTATCAGTTTCAGAAGAAGATTTGGACTACATATAGTGTGTATGTGTAGGAAACACCGTTCTTTTGTTCTGGGCACACTCAGATTTCCTGCTGTCTTAGAGACTCTAGAAAGCAAGAGTGTGCTTCTTGCTCTAAAGCAGAGTGTGATCCATGGATGAGAACTATGCTGTGTGCTTGACTTCAGAAATGGAGTTAAATCCCAGGCTCTGAGTCTTCCTACAGGGAAGACTTCGTTTCAGGTAAGGGCAGTCACTTTTCTGCTCAAACTAACTACATCGTTCACGAAGCTCACACATTTCTCATCTTAACAGAAAAGCATTGGATTTGAGAGGACCAGTGCTTTGTATCAGTTTCAGAAGCAGAGTTGGACTAGATATGGTCCCTATGTGTAGGAAACACCGTTCTTTTGTTCTCAGCACACTCACGTTTCCTGCTGTCTTAGAGACTCTAGAAAGCAAGAGCGTGCTTCTTGTTCTAAAGCAGAGTGTGATCAATGGATGAGATAATGCTGTGTGTTTCACTTCAGAATTGGAGTTAAATCCCAGGCTCTGAGTCTCCCTACATGCAAGACTTCGTTTCAGGTAAGGGCAGTCACTTTTCTGCTCAAAGGAACTACATCGTTCACGAAGCTCACACGTTTCTCATCTTAACTGACAAGCATTGGATATTAGAGGACCAGTGCATTGTATCAGTTTCAGAAGAAGATTAGGACTACATATAGTCCGTATGTGTAGGAAACACCGTTCTTATGTTCTGGGCACAATCAGATTTCCTGCTGTATTAGATACTCTAGAAAGCAAGAGCGTGCTTCTTGCTCTAAAGCAGAGTGTGAACCATGGATAAGAACTATGCTGTGTGTTTCCATTCAGAAATGGAGTTAAATCCCAGGCTCTGTGTCTTACTACAAGCAAGACTTCGTTTCAGGTAAGGGCAGTCACTTTTCTGCTCAAATGAACTACGTCATTCACGAAGCTCACACGTTTCTCATCTTAATTGACAAGCATTGGATGGTAGAGGACCAGTGCTTTGTATCAGTTTCAGAAGAAGAGTTGGACTAGATATGGTCCATATGTGTAGGAAACACCGTTCTTTTGTTCTGGGCACACTCAGATTTCCTGCTGTATTAGAGAGTCTAGAAAGCTAGAGTGTGCTTCTCGCTCTAAAGCAGAGTGTGATCCATGGATGAGAACTATGCTGTGTGTTTCCCTTCAGAAATGGACTTAAATCCCAGGCTCTGTGTCTTACTACAAGCAAGACTTCGTTTCAGGTAAGGGCAGTCACTTTTCTGCTCAAATGAACTACATCATTCACGAAGCTCACACGTTTCTCATCTTAATTGACAAGCATTGGATGTTAGAGGACCAGTGCTTTGTATCAGTTCAGAAGAAGATTTGGACTAGATATGGTCCATATGTGTAGGAAACACCGTTCTTTTGTTCTGGGCACACTCAGATTTCCTGCTGTCTTAGAGACTCTAGAAAGCAAGAGTGTACTTCTTGCTCTAAAGCAGAGTGTGATCCATGGATGAGAACTATGCTGTGTGTTTCCCTTCAGAAATGGACTTAAATCCCAGACTCTGTGTCTTACTACAAGCAAGACTTCATTTCAGGTAAGGGCAGTCACTTTTAAGTTCAAAGGAACTACATCATTCACAAAGCGCACACATTTCTCATCTTAACTGACAAGCACTGGATGTTAGAGGACCAGTGCATTCTATCAGTTTCAGAAGAAGATTTGGACTACATATATTCCGTATGTGTATGAAACACCATTCTTTTGTTCTGGGCACACTCAGATTTCCTGCTGTATTAGAAATTCTAGAAAGCAAGAGCGTGCTTCACCCTCTAAAGCAGAGTGTGATCCATTGATGAGAACTATGCTGTATGTTTCCCTTCAGAAATGGAGATAAATCCCAGGCTCTGAGTCTCCCTACAAGCAAGACTTCGTTTCAGGTAGGGGCAGTCACTTTTCTGCTCAAAGGAACTACATCCTTCACGAAGCTCACACGTTTCTCATCTTAACTGACAACCATTGGATGTTAGAGGACCAGTGCATTGTATCAGTTTCAGAAGAAGATTTAGACTACATATAGTCCGTATGTGTAGGAAACACCGTTCTTTTGTTCTGGGCACAATCAGATTTCCTGCTCTATTAGAAATTCTAGAAAGCAAGAGCGTGCTTCTTGCTCTAAAGCAGAGTGTGATCCATGGATGAGAACTATGCTGTGTGTTTCCCTTCAGAAATGGAGTTAAATAACAGGCTCTGTGTCTTCCTACAAGCAAGACTTCCTTTCAGGTAAGGGCAGTCACTTTTCTGCTCAAACGAACTACATCGTTCACGAAGCTCACACATTTCTCATCTAAACTGACAAGCATTGGATGTTAGAGGGTCAGTGCTTTGTACCAGTTTCAGAAGCAGAGTTCAACTAGATATGGTCCATATGTGTAGGAAACACCGTTCTTTTGTTCTGGGCACACTCAGATTTCCTGCTGTATTAGAGAGTCTAGAAAACTAGAGTGTGCTTCTCGCTCTAAAGCAGAGTGTGATCCATGGATGAGTACTATGCTGTGTGTTTCCCTTCAGAAATGGATTTAAATCCCAGGCTCTGTGTCTTACTACAAGCAAGACTTCGTTTCAGGTAAGGGCAGTCACTTTTCAGTTCAAAGGAACTACATCATTCACAAAGCTCACACTTTTCTCATCTTAACTGACAAGCACTGGATGTTAGAGGACCAGTGCATTCTATCAGTTTCAGAAGAAGATTTGGACTACATATAGTCTGTATGTGTAGGAAACACCGTTCTTTTGTTCTGGGCACACTCAGATTTCCTGCTGTCTTAGAGACTCTAGAAAGCAAGAGTGTGCTTCTTGCTCTAAAGCAGAGTGTGATCCATGGATGAGAACTATGCTGTGTGCTTGACTTCAGAAATGGAGTTAAATCCCAGGCTCTGAGTCTTCCTATAGGCAAGACTTCTTTTCAGGTAAGGGCAGTCACTTTTCGGCTCAAACGAACTACATCGTTCATGAAGCTCACATGTTTCTCATCTTAACTGACAAGCAATGGATGTTAGATGGTCAGTGCTTTGTATCAGTTTCAGAAGCAGATTTGGACTACATATGGTCCATATGTGTAGGAAACACCGTTCTTTTGTTCCGGGCACACTCAGATTTCCTGCTCTATTTGAGACTCTACAAAGCAAGAGTAGTCTTCTCGCTCTAAAGCAGAGTGTGATCCATGGATGAGAACTATGCTGTGTGTTTCCCTTCAGAAATGGACTTAAATCCTAGGCTCTGTGTCTTACTACAAGCAAGACTTCGTTTCAGGTAAGGGCAGTCACTTTTCAGTTCAAAGGAACTACATCATTCACAAAGCTCACACTTTTCTCATCTTAATTGACAAGCACTGGATGGTAGAGGACCAGTGCTTTGTATCAGTTTCAGAAGAAGAGTTGGACTAGATATGGTCCATATGTGTAGGAAACACCGTTCTTTTGTTCTGGGCACACTCAGATTTCCTGCTGTATTAGAAATTCTAGAAAGCAAGAGCGTGCTTCTCCCTCTAAAGCAGAGTGTGGTCAATGGATGATTACACTGCTGTGTGTTTTACTTCAGAAATGGAGTTAAATCCGAGGCTCTGTGTCTTCCTACAGGCAAGACTTCGTTTCAGGTAAGGGCAGTCACTTTTCAGCTCAAACGAACTACATTGTTCACGAAGCTCACACGTTTCTCATCTTAACAGGCAAGCATTGGATTTTAGAAGACCAGTGCTTTGTATCAGATTCAGAAGCAGAGTTCGACTATATAATGTCCGTATGTGTAGGAAACATCGTTCTTTTGTTCTGGGCACACTCAGATTTCCTGCTGTCTTAGAGACTCTAGAAAGCAAGAGCGTGCTTCTTCTTCTAAAGCAGAGTGTGATCAATGGATGATTACACTGCTGTGTGTTTTACTTCAGAAATGGAGTTAAATCCCAGGCTCTGAGTCTTCCTACAAGCAAGACTTCAATTCAGGTAAGGGCAGTCACTTTTCTCCTCAAACTAACTACATCGTTCACGAAGCTCACACGTTTCTCATCTTAACTGACGAGCATTGGATGTTAGAGGGTCAGTGCTTTGTATCAGTTTCAGAAGCAGATTTGGACTTGATATGGTCTGTATGTGTATGAAACACCGCTCTCTTGTTCTGTGAACACTCAGATTTCCTGCTGTGTTAGAGACTCTAGAAAGCTAGAGTGTGCTTCTCGCTCTAAAGCAGAGTGTGATTCATGGATGAGAACTATGCTGTGTGTTTCCCTTCAGAAATGGTGTTAAATCCCAGGCTCTGTGTCTTACTACAAGCAAGACTTCGTTTCAGGTAAGAGCAGTCACTTTTCAGTTCAAAGGAACTACATCATTCACAAAGCTCACACGTTTCTCATCTTAACAGACAAGCATTGGATGTTAGAGGACCAGTGCATTCTATCACTTTCAGAAGGAGATTTGGACTACTTATAGTCCGTATGTGTAGGAAACACCGTTCTTTTGTTCTGGGCACACTCACATTTCCTGCTCTCTTAGAGACTCTAGAAAGCAAGAGTGTGATTCTTGCTCTAAAGCAGAGTGTGATCCATGGATGCGAACTATGCTGTGTGTTTCACTTCAGAAATGGAGTTAAATCCCAGGCTCTGAGTCTTCCTACAAGCAAGACTTCGTTTCAGGTAAGGGCAGTCACTTTTCTGCTCAAACGAACTACATCGTTCACGAAGCTCACACGTTTCTCATCTTATCTGACAAGCATTGGATGTTAGAGGACCAGTGCATTGTATCAGTTTCAGAAGAAGGTTTGGACTACATATAGTCCGTATGTGTAGGAAACACCATTCTTTTGTTCTGGGCACACTCAGATTTCCTGCTGTATTAGAGAATCTAGAAAGCAAGAGCGTGCTTCTTGCTCTAAAGCAGAGTGTGATCCATGGATGAGATCTATGCTGTTTGTTTCCCTTCAAAATGGAGTTAACTCCCAGGCTCTGTGTCTTCCTACAAGCAAGACTTCGCTTCAGGTAAGGGCAGTCACTTTTCAGCTCAAACGAACTACAGTGTTCACAAACCTCACACGTTTCTCATCTTAACAGACAAGGATTGCATTTTGGAGGACCAGTGCTTTGTATCAGTTTCAGATGCAGAGTTGGTCTATATAATGTCCGTAATTGTAGGAAACACCGTTCTTTTGTTCTCAGCACACTCACGTTTCCTGCTGTCTTAGAGACTCTAGAAAGCAAGAGCGTGCTTCTTGTTCTAAAGCAGAGTGTGATCAATGGATGATTACACTGCTGTGTGTTTTACTTCAGAAATGGAGTTAAATCCCAGGCTCTGTGTCTTCCTATAAGCAAGACTTCGTGTCAGTTAAGGGCAGTCACTTTTCTGCTCAAATGAACTACATCATTCACGAAGCTCACACGTTTCTCATCTTAATTGACAAGCATTGGATGTTAGAGGACCAGTGCTTTGTATCAGTTTCAGAAGAAGAGTTGGACTAGATATGGTCCATATGTGTAGGAAACACCGTTCTTTTGTTCTGGGCACACTCAGATTTCCTGCTGTATTAGAAATTCTAGAAAGCAAGTGCGTGCTTCTTGCTCTAAAGCAGAGTGTGATCCATGGATGAGAACTATGCTGTGTGTTTCCCTTCAGAAACGGAGTTAAATCCCAGGCTCTGTGTCTTCCTACAAGCAAGACTTCGTTTCAGGTAAGGGCAGTCACTTTTCAGCTCAAACGAACTACATCGTTCACTGAGCTCACACATTTCTCATCTTAACAGACAAGCATTGGATGTTAGAGGACCAGTGCTTTGTATCAGTTTCAGAAGCAGAGTTGGACTAGATATGATCCCTATGTGTAGGAAACACCGTTCTTTTGTTCTCAGCACACTCACTTTTCCTGCTGTCTTAGAGACTCTAGAAAGCAAGAGCGTGCTTCTTGTTCTAAAGCAGAGTGTGATCAATGGATGAGACAATGCTGTGTGTTGCACTTCAGAATTGGAGTTAAATCCCAGGCTCTGAGTCTCCATACAAGCAAGACTTCGTTTCAGGTAAGGGCAGTCACTTTTCAGCTCAAACAAACTACATCGTTCACTGAGCTCACACGTTTCTCATCTTAACAGACAAGCATTGGATGTTAGAGGACCAGTGAATTGTATCACTTTCAGAAGCAGATTTGGACTACATATGGTCCATATGTGTAGGAAACACCGTTCTTTTGTTCTGGGCACACTCAGATTTCCTGCTGTATTAGAGACTCTAGAAAGCTAGAGTGTGCTTCTCGCTCTAAAGCAGAGTGTGATCCATGGATGAGAACTATGCTGTGTGTTTCCCTTCAGAAATGGACTTAAATCCCAGGCTGTGTGTCTTACTACAAGCAAGACTTCGTTTCAGGTAAGGGCAGTCACTTTTCAGTTCAAAGGAACTACATCATTCACAAAGCTCACACGTTTCTCATCTTAACTGACAAGCACTGGATGTTAGAGGATCAGTGCATTCTATCTGTTTCAGAAGAAGATTTGGACTACATATAGTCCGTATGTGTAGGAAACACCGTTCTTTTGTTCTGGGCACACTAAGGTTTCCTGCTGTCTTAGAGACTCTTGAAAGCAAGAGTGTGCTTCTTGCTCTAAAGCAGAGTGTGATCCATGGATGAGAACTATGCTGTGTGTTTCCCTTCAGAAAAGGAGTTAAATCCCAGGCTCTGTGTCTTCCTACAAGCAAGACTTTGTTTCAGGTAAGGGCAGTCACTTTTCAGCTCAAAGGAACTACATCATTCACGGAGCTCACACGTTTCTCATCTTAACAGACAAGCATTGGCTGTTAGAGGACCAGTGCTTTGTATCAGTTTCAGAAGCAGAGTTGGACTAGATATGGTCCCTATGTGTAGGAAACACCGTTCTTTTGTTCTCAGCACACTCACGTTTCCTTCTGTCTTAGAGACTCTAGAAAGCAAGAGCGTGCTTCTCACTCTAAAGCAGAGTGTGAACAATGGATGAGATAATTCTGTGTGTTTCACTTCAGAATTGGAGTTAAATCCCAGGCTCTGAGTCTCCCTACAAGCAAGACTTCGTTTCAGGTAAGGGCAGTCACTTTTCTGCTCAAAGGAACTACATCGTTCACGAAGCTCACACGTTTCTCATCTTAACTGACAAGCATTGGATATTAGAGGACGAGTGCATTGTATCAGTTTCAGAAGAAGATTAGGACTACATATAGTCCGTATGTGTAGGAAACACCGTTCTTTTGTTCTGGGCACAATCAGATTTCCTGCTGTATTAGAGACTCTAGAAAGCAAGAGCGTGCTTCTTGCTCTAAAGCAGAGTGTGATCCATGGATGAGAACTATGCTGTGTGTTTCCCTTCAGAAATGGACTTAAATCCCAGGCTCTGTGTCTTCCTACAGGGAAGACTTCGTTTCAGGTAAGGGCAGTCACTTTTCTGCTCAAACTAACTACATCGTTCACGAAGCTCACACATTTCTCATCTAAACTGACAAGCATTGGATGTTAGAGGGTCAGTGCTTTGTACCAGTTTCAGAAGCAGATTTGGACTACATATGGTCCATATGTGTAGGAAACACCGTTCTTTTGTTCTGGGCACACTCAGATTTCCTGCTGTATTAGAGAGTCTAGAAAGCTAGAGTGTGCTTCTCGCTCTAAAGCAGAGTGTGATCCATGGATGAGTACTATGCTGTGTGTTTCCCTTCAGAAATGGATTTAAATCCCAGGCTCTGTGTCTTACTACAAGCAAGACTTCGTTTCAGGTAAGGGCAGTCACTTTTCAGTTCAAAGGAACTACATCATTCACAAAGCTCACACTTTTCTCATCTTAACTGACAAGCACTGGATGTTAGAGGACCAGTGCATTCTATCAGTTTCAGAAGAAGATTTGGACTACATATAGTGTGTATGTGTAGGAAACACCGTTCTTTTGTTCTGGGCACACTCAGATTTCCTGCTGTCTTAGAGACTCTAGAAAGCAAGAGTGTGCTTCTTGCTCTAAAGCAGAGTGTGATCCATGGATGAGAACTATGCTGTGTGCTTGACTTCAGAAATGGAGTTAAATCCCAGGCTCTGAGTCTTCCTACAGGGAAGACTTCGTTTCAGGTAAGGGCAGTCACTTTTCTGCTCAAACTAACTACATCGTTCACGAAGCTCACACATTTCTCATCTTAACAGAAAAGCATTGGATTTGAGAGGACCAGTGCTTTGTATCAGTTTCAGAGGCAGAGTTGGACTAGATATGGTCCCTATGTGTAGGAAACACCGTTCTTTTGTTCTCAGCACACTCACGTTTCCTGCTGTCTTAGAGACTCTAGAAAGCAAGAGCGTGCTTCTTGTTCTAAAGCAGAGTGTGATCAATGGATGAGATAATGCTGTGTGTTTCACTTCAGAATTGGAGTTAAATCCCAGGCTCTGAGTCTCCCTACATGCAAGACTTCGTTTCAGGTAAGGGCAGTCACTTTTCTGCTCAAAGGAACTACATCGTTCACGAAGCTCACACGTTTCTCATCTTAACTGACAAGCTTTGGATATTAGAGGACCAGTGCATTGTATCAGTTTCAGAAGAAGATTAGGACTACATATAGTCCGTATGTGTAGGAAACACCGTTCTTATGTTCTGGGCACAATCAGATTTCCTGCTGTATTAGATACTCTAGAAAGCAAGAGCGTGCTTCTTGCTCTAAAGCAGAGTGTGATCCATGGATAAGAACTATGCTGTGTGTTTCCATTCAGAAATGGAGTTAAATCCCAGGCTCTGTGTCTTACTACAAGCAAGACTTCGTTTCAGGTAAGGGCAGTCACTTTTCTGCTCAAATGAACTACGTCATTCACGAAGCTCACACGTTTCTCATCTTAATTGACAAGCATTGGATGGTAGAGGACCAGTGCTTTGTATCAGTTTCAGAAGAAGAGTTGGACTAGATATGGTCCATATGTGTAGGAAACACCGTTCTTTTGTTCTGGGCACACTCAGATTTCCTGCTGTATTAGAAATTCTAGAAAGCAAGAGCGTGCTTCTCCCTCTAAAGCAGAGTGTGATCCATGGATGATTACACTGCTGTGTGTTTTACTTCAGAAATGGAGTTAAATCCGAGGCTCTGTGTCTTCCTACAGGCAAGACTTCGTTTCAGGTAAGGGCAGTCACTTTTCAGCTCAAACGAACTACATTGTTCACGAAGCTCACACGTTTCTCATCTTAACAGGCAAGCATTGGATTTTAGAAGACCAGTGCTTTGTATCAGTTTCAGAAGCAGAGTTGGACTAGATATAGTCTGTATGTGTAGGAAACACCGTTCTTTTGTTCTGGGCACACTCAGATTTCCTGCTGTCTTAGAGACTCTAGAAAGCAAGAGTGTGCTTCTTGCTCTAAAGCAGAGTGTGATCCATGGATGAGAACTATGCTGTGTGCTTGACTTCAGAAATGGAGTTAAATCCCAGGCTCTGAGTCTTCCTACAGGCAAGACTTCTTTTCAGGTAAGGGCAGTCACTTTTCGGCTCAAACGAACTACATCGTTCATGAAGCTCACATGTTTCTCATCTTAACTGACAAGCAATGGATGTTAGATGGTCAGTGCTTTGTATCAGTTTCAGAAGCAGATTTGGACTACATATGGTCCATATGTGTAGGAAACACCGTTCTTTTGTTCCGGGCACACTCAGATTTCCTGCTCTATTTGAGACTCTACAAAGCAAGAGTAGTCTTCTCGCTCTAAAGCAGAGTGTGATCCATGGATGAGAACTATGCTGTGTGTTTCCCTTCAGAAATGGACTTAAATCCTAGGCTCTGTGTCTTACTACAAGCAAGACTTCGTTTCAGGTAAGGGCAGTCACTTTTCAGTTCAAAGGAACTACATCATTCACAAAGCTCACACATTTCTCATCTTAATTGACAAGCACTGGATGGTAGAGGACCAGTGCTTTGTATCAGTTTCAGAAGAAGAGTTGGACTAGATATGGTCCATATGTGTAGGAAACACCGTTCTTTTGTTCTGGGCACACTCAGATTTCCTGCTGTATTAGAAATTCTAGAAAGCAAGAGCGTGCTTCTCCCTCTAAAGCAGAGTGTGGTCAATGGATGATTACACTGCTGTGTGTTTTACTTCAGAAATGTAGTTAAATCCGAGGCTCTGTGTCTTCCTACAGGCAAGACTTCGTTTCAGGTAAGGGCAGTCACTTTTCAGCTCAAACGAACTACATTGTTCACGAAGCTCACACGTTTCTCATCTTAACAGGCAAGCATTGGATTTTAGAAGACCAGTGCTTTGTATCAGATTCAGAAGCAGAGTTCGACTATATAATGTCCGTATGTGTAGGAAACATCGTTCTTTTGTTCTGGGCACACTCAGATTTCCTGCTGTCTTAGAGACTCTAGAAAGCAAGAGCGTGCTTCTTCTTCTAAAGCAGAGTGTGATCAATGGATGATTACACTGCTGTGTGTTTTACTTCAGAAATGGAGTTAAATCCCAGGCTCTGAGTCTTCCTACAAGCAAGACTTCAATTCAGGTAAGGGCAGTCACTTTTCTCCTCAAACTAACTACATCGTTCACGAAGCTCACACGTTTCTCATCTTAACTGACGAGCATTGGATGTTAGAGGGTCAGTGCTTTGTATCAGTTTCAGAAGCAGATTTGGACTTGATATGGTCTGTATGTGTATGAAACACCGCTCTCTTGTTCTGTGAACACTCAGATTTCCTGCTGTGTTAGAGACTCTAGAAAGCTAGAGTGTGCTTCTCGCTCTAAAGCAGAGTGTGATTCATGGATGAGAACTATGCTGTGTATTTCCCTTCAGAAATGGTGTTAAATCCCAGGCTCTGTGTCTTACTACAAGCAAGACTTCGTTTCAGGTAAGAGCAGTCACTTTTCAGTTCAAAGGAACTACATCATTCACAAAGCTCACACGTTTCTCATCTTAACAGACAAGCATTGGATGTTAGAGGACCAGTGCATTCTATCACTTTCAGAAGGAGATTTGGACTACTTATAGTCCGTATGTGTAGGAAACACCGTTCTTTTGTTCTGGGCACACTCACATTTCCTGCTCTCTTAGAGACTCTAGAAAGCAAGAGTGTGATTCTTGCTCTAAAGCAGAGTGTGATCCATGGATGCGAACTATGCTGTGTGTTTCACTTCAGAAATGGAGTTAAATCCCAGGCTCTGAGTCTTCCTACAAGCAAGACTTCGTTTCAGGTAAGGGCAGTCACTTTTCTGCTCAAACGAACTACATCGTTCACGAAGCTCACACGTTTCTCATCTTATCTGACAAGCATTGGATGTTAGAGGACCAGTGCATTGTATCAGTTTCAGAAGAAGGTTTGGACTACATATAGTCCGTATGTGTAGGAAACACCATTCTTTTGTTCTGGGCACACTCAGATTTCCTGCTGTATTAGAGAATCTAGAAAGCAAGAGCGTGCTTCTTGCTCTAAAGCAGAGTGTGATCCATGGATGAGATCTATGCTGTGTGTTTCCCTTCAAAATGGAGTTAACTCCCAGGCTCTGTGTCTTCCTACAAGCAAGACTTCGCTTCAGGTAAGGGCAGTCACTTTTCAGCTCAAACGAACTACAGTGTTCACAAACCTCACACGTTTCTCATCTTAACAGACAAGGATTGCATTTTGGAGGACCAGTGCTTTGTATCAGTTTCAGATGCAGAGTTGGTCTATATAATGTCCGTAATTGTAGGAAACACCGTTCTTTTGTTCTCAGCACACTCACGTTTCCTGCTGTCTTAGAGACTCTAGAAAGCAAGAGCGTGCTTCTTGTTCTAAAGCAGAGTGTGATCAATGGATGATTACACTGCTGTGTGTTTTACTTCAGAAATGGAGTTAAATCCCAGGCTCTGTGTCTTCCTATAAGCAAGACTTCGTGTCAGTTAAGGGCAGTCACTTTTCTGCTCAAATGAACTACATCATTCACGAAGCTCACACGTTTCTCATCTTAATTGACAAGCATTGGATGTTAGAGGACCAGTGCTTTGTATCAGTTTCAGAAGAAGAGTTGGACTAGATATGGTCCATATGTGTAGGAAACACCGTTCTTTTGTTCTGGGCACACTCAGATTTCCTGCTGTATTAGAAATTCTAGAAAGCAAGTGCGTGCTTCTTGCTCTAAAGCAGAGTGTGATCCATGGATGAGAACTATGCTGTGTGTTTCCCTTCAGAAACGGAGTTAAATCCCAGGCTCTGTGTCTTCCTACAAGCAAGACTTCGTTTCAGGTAAGGGCAGTCACTTTTCAGCTCAAACGAACTACATCGTTCACTGAGCTCACACATTTCTCATCTTAACAGACAAGCATTGGATGTTAGAGGACCAGTGCTTTGTATCAGTTTCAGAAGCAGAGTTGGACTAGATATGATCCCTATGTGTAGGAAACACCGTTCTTTTGTTCTCAGCACACTCACTTTTCCTGCTGTCTTAGAGACTCTAGAAAGCAAGAGCGTGCTTCTTGTTCTAAAGCAGAGTGTGATCAATGGATGAGACAATGCTGTGTGTTGCACTTCAGAATTGGAGTTAAATCCCAGGCTCTGAGTCTCCATACAAGCAAGACTTCGTTTCAGGTAAGGGCAGTCACTTTTCAGCTCAAACAAACTACATCGTTCACTGAGCTCACACGTTTCTCATCTTAACAGACAAGCATTGGATGTTAGAGGACCAGTGAATTGTATCACTTTCAGAAGCAGATTTGGACTACATATGGTCCATATGTGTAGGAAACACCGTTCTTTTGTTCTGGGCACACTCAGATTTCCTGCTGTATTAGAGACTCTAGAAAGCTAGAGTGTGCTTCTCGCTCTAAAGCAGAGTGTGATCCATGGATGAGAACTATGCTGTGTGTTTCCCTTCAGAAATGGACTTAAATCCCAGGCTGTGTGTCTTACTACAAGCAAGACTTCGTTTCAGGTAAGGGCAGTCACTTTTCAGTTCAAAGGAACTACATCATTCACAAAGCTCACACGTTTCTCATCTTAACTGACAAGCACTGGATGTTAGAGGATCAGTGCATTCTATCTGTTTCAGAAGAAGATTTGGACTACATATAGTCCGTATGTGTAGGAAACACCGTTCTTTTGTTCTGGGCACACTAAGGTTTCCTGCTGTCTTAGAGACTCTTGAAAGCAAGAGTGTGCTTCTTGCTCTAAAGCAGAGTGTGATCCATGGATGAGAACTATGCTGTGTGTTTCCCTTCAGAAAAGGAGTTAAATCCCAGGCTCTGTGTCTTCCTACAAGCAAGACTTTGTTTCAGGTAAGGGCAGTCACTTTTCAGCTCAAAGGAACTACATCATTCACGGAGCTCACACGTTTCTCATCTTAACAGACAAGCATTGGCTGTTAGAGGACCAGTGCTTTGTATCAGTTTCAGAAGCAGAGTTGGACTAGATATGGTCCCTATGTGTAGGAAACACCGTTCTTTTGTTCTCAGCACACTCACGTTTCCTTCTGTCTTAGAGACTCTAGAAAGCAAGAGCGTGCTTCTCACTCTAAAGCAGAGTGTGAACAATGGATGAGATAATTCTGTGTGTTTCACTTCAGAATTGGAGTTAAATCCCAGGCTCTGAGTCTCCCTACAAGCAAGACTTCGTTTCAGGTAAGGGCAGTCACTTTTCTGCTCAAAGGAACTACATCGTTCACGAAGCTCACACGTTTCTCATCTTAACTGACAAGCATTGGATATTAGAGGACGAGTGCATTGTATCAGTTTCAGAAGAAGATTAGGACTACATATAGTCCGTATGTGTAGGAAACACCGTTCTTTTGTTCTGGGCACAATCAGATTTCCTGCTGTATTAGAGACTCTAGAAAGCAAGAGCGTGCTTCTTGCTCTAAAGCAGAGTGTGATCCATGGATGAGAACTATGCTGTGTGTTTCCCTTCAGAAATGGACTTAAATCCCAGGCTCTGTGTCTTCCTACAGGGAAGACTTCGTTTCAGGTAAGGGCAGTCACTTTTCTGCTCAAACTAACTACATCGTTCACGAAGCTCACACATTTCTCATCTAAACTGACAAGCATTGGATGTTAGAGGGTCAGTGCTTTGTACCAGTTTCAGAAGCAGATTTGGACTACATATGGTCCATATGTGTAGGAAACACCGTTCTTTTGTTCTGGGCACACTCAGATTTCCTGCTGTATTAGAGAGTCTAGAAAGCTAGAGTGTGCTTCTCGCTCTAAAGCAGAGTGTGATCCATGGATGAGTACTATGCTGTGTGTTTCCCTTCAGAAATGGATTTAAATCCCAGGCTCTGTGTCTTACTACAAGCAAGACTTCGTTTCAGGTAAGGGCAGTCACTTTTCAGTTCAAAGGAACTACATCATTCACAAAGCTCACACTTTTCTCATCTTAACTGACAAGCACTGGATGTTAGAGGACCAGTGCATTCTATCAGTTTCAGAAGAAGATTTGGACTACATATAGTGTGTATGTGTAGGAAACACCGTTCTTTTGTTCTGGGCACACTCAGATTTCCTGCTGTCTTAGAGACTCTAGAAAGCAAGAGTTTGCTTCTTGCTCTAAAGCAGAGTGTGATCCATGGATGAGAACTATGCTGTGTGCTTGACTTCAGAAATGGAGTTAAATCCCAGGCTCTGAGTCTTCCTACAGGGAAGACTTCGTTTCAGGTAAGGGCAGTCACTTTTCTGCTCAAACTAACTACATCGTTCACGAAGCTCACACATTTCTCATCTTAACAGAAAAGCATTGGATTTGAGAGGACCAGTGCTTTGTATCAGTTTCAGAAGCAGAGTTGGACTAGATATGGTCCCTATGTGTAGGAAACACCGTTCTTTTGTTCTCAGCACACTCACGTTTCCTGCTGTCTTAGAGACTCTAGAAAGCAAGAGCGTGCTTCTTGTTCTAAAGCAGAGTGTGATCAATGGATGAGATAATGCTGTGTGTTTCACTTCAGAATTGGAGTTAAATCCCAGGCTCTGAGTCTCCCTACAAGCAAGACTTCGTTTCAGGTAAGGGCAGTCACTTTTCTGCTCAAAGGAACTACATCGTTCACGAAGCTCACACGTTTCTCATCTTAACTGACAAGCATTGGATATTAGAGGACCAGTGCATTGTATCAGTTTCAGAAGAAGATTAGGACTACATATAGTCCGTATGTGTAGGAAACACCGTTCTTATGTTCTGGGCACAATCAGATTTCCTGCTGTATTAGATACTCTAGAAAGCAAGAGCGTGCTTCTTGCTCTAAAGCAGAGTGTGATCCATGGATAAGAACTATGCTGTGTGTTTCCATTCAGAAATGGAGTTAAATCCCAGGCTCTGTGTCTTACTACAAGCAAGACTTCGTTTCAGGTAAGGGCAGTCACTTTTCTGCTCAAATGAACTACGTCATTCACGAAGCTCACACGTTTCTCATCTTAATTGACAAGCATTGGATGGTAGAGGACCAGTGCTTTGTATCAGTTTCAGAAGAAGAGTTGGACTAGATATGGTCCATATGTGTAGGAAACACCGTTCTTTTGTTCTGGGCACACTCAGATTTCCTGCTGTATTAGAAATTCTAGAAAGCAAGAGCGTGCTTCTCCCTCTAAAGCAGAGTGTGATCCATGGATGATTACACTGCTGTGTGTTTTACTTCAGAAATGGAGTTAAATCCGAGGCTCTGTGTCTTCCTACAGGCAAGACTTCGTTTCAGGTAAGGGCAGTCACTTTTCAGCTCAAACGAACTACATTGTTCACGAAGCTCACACGTTTCTCATCTTAACAGGCAAGCATTGGATTTTAGAAGACCAGTGCTTTGTATCAGTTTCAGAAGCAGAGTTGGACTAGATATAGTCTGTATGTGTAGGAAACACCGTTCTTTTGTTCTGGGCACACTCAGATTTCCTGCTGTCTTAGAGACTCTAGAAAGCAAGAGTGTGCTTCTTGCTCTAAAGCAGAGTGTGATCCATGGATGAGAACTATGCTCTGTGTTTCACTTCAGAAATGGACTTAAATCCCAGGCTCTGAGTCTTCCTACAGGCAAGACTTCTTTTCAGGTAAGGGCAGTCACTTTTCGGCTCAAACGAACTACATCGTTCATGAAGCTCACATGTTTCTCATCTTAACTGACAAGCAATGGATGTTAGATGGTCAGTGCTTTTTATCAGTTTCAGAAGCAGATTTGGACTACATATGGTCCATATGTGTAGGAAACACCGTTCTTTTGTTCCGGGCACACTCAGATTTCCTGCTCTATTTGAGACTCTACAAAGCAAGAGTAGTCTTCTCGCTCTAAAGCAGAGTGTGATCCATGGATGAGAACTATGCTGTGTGTTTCCCTTCAGAAATGGACTTAAATCCTAGGCTCTGTGTCTTACTACAAGCAAGACTTCGTTTCAGGTAAGGGCAGTCACTTTTCAGTTCAAAGGAACTACATCATTCACAAAGCTCACACATTTCTCATCTTAATTGACAAGCACTGGATGGTAGAGGACCAGTGCTTTGTATCAGTTTCAGAAGAAGAGTTGGACTAGATATGGTCCATATGTGTAGGAAACACCGTTCTTTTGTTCTGGGCACACTCAGATTTCCTGCTGTATTAGAAATTCTAGAAAGCAAGAGCGTGCTTCTCCCTCTAAAGCAGAGTGTGGTCTATGGATGATTACACTGCTGTGTGTTTTACTTCAGAAATGGAGTTAAATCCGAGGCTCTGTGTCTTCCTACAGGCAAGACTTCGTTTCAGGTAAGGGCAGTCACTTTTCAGCTCAAACGAACTACATTGTTCACGAAGCTCACACGTTTGTCATCTTAACAGGCAAGCATTGGATTTTAGAAGACCAGAGCTTTGTATCAGATTCAGAAGCAGAGTTCGACTATATAATGTCCGTATGTGTAGGAAACATCGTTCTTTTGTTCTGGGCACACTCAGATTTCCTGCTGTCTTAGAGACTCTAGAAAGCAAGAGCGTGCTTCTTCTTCTAAAGCAGAGTGTGATCAATGGATGATTACACTGCTGTGTGTTTTACTTCAGAAATGGAGTTAAATCCCAGGCTCTGAGTCTTCCTACAAGCAAGACTTCAATTCAGGTAAGGGCAGTCACTTTTCTCCTCAAACTAACTACATCGTTCACGAAGCTCACACGTTTCTCATCTTAACTGACGAGCATTGGATGTTAGAGGGTCAGTGCTTTGTATCAGTTTCAGAAGCAGATTTGGACTTGATATGGTCTGTATGTGTATGAAACACCGCTCTCTTGTTCTGTGAACACTCAGATTTCCTGCTGTGTTAGAGACTCTAGAAAGCTAGAGTGTGCTTCTCGCTCTAAAGCAGAGTGTGATTCATGGATGAGAACTATGCTGTGTGTTTCCCTTCAGAAATGGTGTTAAATCCCAGGCTCTGTGTCTTACTACAAGCAAGACTTCGTTTCAGGTAAGAGCAGTCACTTTTCAGTTCAAAGGAACTACATCATTCACAAAGCTCACACGTTTCTCATCTTAACAGACAAGCATTGGATGTTAGAGGACCAGTGCATTCTATCACTTTCAGAAGGAGATTTGGACTACTTATAGTCCGTATGTGTAGGAAACACCGTTCTTTTGTTCTGGGCACACTCACATTTCCTGCTCTCTTAGAGACTCTAGAAAGCAAGAGTGTGATTCTTGCTCTAAAGCAGAGTGTGATCCATGGATGCGAACTATGCTGTGTGTTTCACTTCAGAAATGGAGTTAAATCCCAGGCTCTGAGTCTTCCTACAAGCAAGACTTCGTTTCAGGTAAGGGCAGTCACTTTTCTGCTCAAATGAACTACATCGTTCACGAAGCTCACACGTTTCTCATCTTATCTGACAAGCATTGGATGTTAGAGGACCAGTGCATTGTATCAGTTTCAGAAGAAGGTTTGGACTACATATAGTCCGTATGTGTAGGAAACACCATTCTTTTGTTCTGGGCACACTCAGATTTCCTGCTGTATTAGAGAATCTAGAAAGCAAGAGCGTGCTTCTTGCTCTAAAGCAGAGTGTGATCCATGGATGAGATCTATGCTGTGTGTTTCCCTTCAAAATGGAGTTAACTCCCAGGCTCTGTGTCTTCCTACAAGCAAGACTTCGCTTCAGGTAAGGGCAGTCACTTTTCAGCTCAAACGAACTACAGTGTTCACAAACCTCACACGTTTCTCATCTTAACAGACAAGGATTGCATTTTGGAGGACCAGTGCTTTGTATCAGTTTCAGATGCAGAGTTGGTCTATATAATGTCCGTAATTGTAGGAAACACCGTTCTTTTGTTCTCAGCACACTCACGTTTCCTGCTGTCTTAGAGACTCTAGAAAGCAAGAGCGTGCTTCTTGTTCTAAAGCAGAGTGTGATCAATGGATGATTACACTGCTGTGTGTTTTACTTCAGAAATGGAGTTAAATCCCAGGCTCTGTGTCTTCCTATAAGCAAGACTTCGTGTCAGTTAAGGGCTGTCACTTTTCTGCTCAAATGAACTACATCATTCACGAAGCTCACACGTTTCTCATCTTAATTGACAAGCATTGGATGTTAGAGGACCAGTGCTTTGTATCAGTTTCAGAAGAAGAGTTGGACTAGATATGGTCCATATGTGTAGGAAACACCGTTCTTTTGTTCTGGGCACACTCAGATTTCCTGCTGTATTAGAAATTCTAGAAAGCAAGTGCGTGCTTCTTGCTCTAAAGCAGAGTGTGATCCATGGATGAGAACTATGCTGTGTGTTTCCCTTCAGAAACGGAGTTAAATCCCAGGCTCTGTGTCTTCCTACAAGCAAGACTTCGTTTCAGGTAAGGGCAGTCACTTTTCAGCTCAAACGAACTACATCGTTCACTGAGCTCACACATTTCTCATCTTAACAGACAAGCATTGGATGTTAGAGGACCAGTGCTTTGTATCAGTTTCAGAAGCAGAGTTGGACTAGATATGATCCCTATGTGTAGGAAACACCGTTCTTTTGTTCTCAGCACACTCACTTTTCCTGCTGTCTTAGAGACTCTAGAAAGCAAGAGCGTGCTTCTTGTTCTAAAGCAGAGTGTGATCAATGGATGAGACAATGCTGTGTGTTGCACTTCAGAATTGGAGTTAAATCCCAGGCTCTGAGTCTCCATACAAGCAAGACTTCGTTTCAGGTAAGGGCAGTCACTTTTCAGCTCAAACAAACTACATCGTTCACTGAGCTCACACGTTTCTCATCTTAACAGACAAGCATTGGATGTTAGAGGACCAGTGAATTGTATCACTTTCAGAAGCAGATTTGGACTACATATGGTCCATATGTGTAGGAAACACCGTTCTTTTGTTCTGGGCACACTCAGATTTCCTGCTGTATTAGAGACTCTAGAAAGCTAGAGTGTGCTTCTCGCTCTAAAGCAGAGTGTGATCCATGGATGAGAACTATGCTGTGTGTTTCCCTTCAGAAATGGACTTAAATCCCAGGCTGTGTGTCTTACTACAAGCAAGACTTCGTTTCAGGTAAGGGCAGTCACTTTTCAGTTCAAAGGAACTACATCATTCACAAAGCTCACACGTTTCTCATCTTAACTGACAAGCACTGGATGTTAGAGGATCAGTGCATTCTATCTGTTTCAGAAGAAGATTTGGACTACATATAGTCCGTATGTGTAGGAAACACCGTTCTTTTGTTCTGGGCACACTAAGGTTTCCTGCTGTCTTAGAGACTCTTGAAAGCAAGAGTGTGCTTCTTGCTCTAAAGCAGAGTGTGATCCATGGATGAGAACTATGCTGTGTGTTTCCCTTCAGAAAAGGAGTTAAATCCCAGGCTCTGTGTCTTCCTACAAGCAAGACTTTGTTTCAGGTAAGGGCAGTCACTTTTCAGCTCAAAGGAACTACATCATTCACGGAGCTCACACGTTTCTCATCTTAACAGACAAGCATTGGCTGTTAGAGGACCAGTGCTTTGTATCAGTTTCAGAAGCAGAGTTGGACTAGATATGGTCCCTATGTGTAGGAAACACCGTTCTTTTGTTCTCAGCACACTCACGTTTCCTTCTGTCTTAGAGACTCTAGAAAGCAAGAGCGTGCTTCTCACTCTAAAGCAGAGTGTGAACAATGGATGAGATAATTCTGTGTGTTTCACTTCAGAATTGGAGTTAAATCCCAGGCTCTGAGTCTCCCTACAAGCAAGACTTCGTTTCAGGTAAGGGCAGTCACTTTTCTGCTCAAAGGAACTACATCGTTCACGAAGCTCACACGTTTCTCATCTTAACTGACAAGCATTGGATATTAGAGGACGAGTGCATTGTATCAGTTTCAGAAGAAGATTAGGACTACATATAGTCCGTATGTGTAGGAAACACCGTTCTTTTGTTCTGGGCACAATCAGATTTCCTGCTGTATTAGAGACTCTAGAAAGCAAGAGCGTGCTTCTTGCTCTAAAGCAGAGTGTGATCCATGGATGAGAACTATGCTGTGTGTTTCCCTTCAGAAATGGACTTAAATCCCAGGCTCTGTGTCTTCCTACAGGGAAGACTTCGTTTCAGGTAAGGGCAGTCACTTTTCTGCTCAAACTAACTACATCGTTCACGAAGCTCACACATTTCTCATCTAAACTGACAAGCATTGGATGTTAGAGGGTCAGTGCTTTGTACCAGTTTCAGAAGCAGATTTGGACTACATATGGTCCATATGTGTAGGAAACACCGTTCTTTTGTTCTGGGCACACTCAGATTTCCTGCTGTATTAGAGAGTCTAGAAAGCTAGAGTGTGCTTCTCGCTCTAAAGCAGAGTGTGATCCATGGATGAGTACTATGCTGTGTGTTTCCCTTCAGAAATGGATTTAAATCCCAGGCTCTGTGTCTTACTACAAGCAAGACTTCATTTCAGGTAAGGGCAGTCACTTTTCAGTTCAAAGGAACTACATCATTCACAAAGCTCACACTTTTCTCATCTTAACTGACAAGCACTGGATGTTAGAGGACCAGTGCATTCTATCAGTTTCAGAAGAAGATTTGGACTACATATAGTGTGTATGTGTAGGAAACACCGTTCTTTTGTTCTGGGCACACTCAGATTTCCTGCTGTCTTAGAGACTCTAGAAAGCAAGAGTGTGCTTCTTGCTCTAAAGCAGAGTGTGATCCATGGATGAGAACTATGCTGTGTGCTTGACTTCAGAAATGGAGTTAAATCCCAGGCTCTGAGTCTTCCTACAGGGAAGACTTCGTTTCAGGTAAGGGCAGTCACTTTTCTGCTCAAACTAACTACATCGTTCACGAAGCTCACACATTTCTCATCTTAACAGAAAAGCATTGGATTTGAGAGGACCAGTGCTTTGTATCAGTTTCAGAAGCAGAGTTGGACTAGATATGGTCCCTATGTGTAGGAAACACCATTCTTTTGTTCTCAGCACACTCACGTTTCCTGCTGTCTTAGAGACTCTAGAAAGCAAGAGCGTGCTTCTTGTTCTAAAGCAGAGTGTGATCAATGGATGAGATAATGCTGTGTGTTTCACTTCAGAATTGGAGTTAAATCCCAGGCTCTGAGTCTCCCTACAAGCAAGACTTCTTTTCAGGTAAGGGCAGTCACTTTTCTGCTCAAAGGAACTACATCGTTCACGAAGCTCACACGTTTCTCATCTTAACTGACAAGCATTGGATATTAGAGGACCAGTGCATTGTATCAGTTTCAGAAGAAGATTAGGACTACATATAGTCCGTATGTGTAGGAAACACCGTTCTTATGTTCTGGGCACAATCAGATTTCCTGCTGTATTAGATACTCTAGAAAGCAAGAGCGTGCTTCTTGCTCTAAAGCAGAGTGTGATCCATGGATAAGAACTATGCTGTGTGTTTCCATTCAGAAATGGAGTTAAATCCCAGGCTCTGTGTCTTACTACAAGCAAGACTTCGTTTCAGGTAAGGGCAGTCACTTTTCTGCTCAAATGAACTACGTCATTCACGAAGCTCACACGTTTCTCATCTTAATTGACAAGCATTGGATGGTAGAGGACCAGTGCTTTGTATCAGTTTCAGAAGAAGAGTTGGACTAGATATGGTCCATATGTGTAGGAAACACCGTTCTTTTGTTCTGGGCACACTCAGATTTCCTGCTGTATTAGAAATTCTAGAAAGCAAGAGCGTGCTTCTCCCTCTAAAGCAGAGTGTGATCCATGGATGATTACACTGCTGTGTGTTTTACTTCAGAAATGGAGTTAAATCCGAGGCTCTGTGTCTTCCTACAGGCAAGACTTCGTTTCAGGTAAGGGCAGTCACTTTTCAGCTCAAACGAACTACATTGTTCACGAAGCTCACACGTTTCTCATCTTAACAGGCAAGCATTGGATTTTAGAAGACCAGTGCTTTGTATCAGATTCAGAAGCAGAGTTCGACTATATAATGTCCGTATGTGTAGGAAACATCGTTCTTTTGTTCTGGGCACACTCAGATTTCCTGCTGTCTTAGAGACTCTAGAAAGCAAGAGCGTGCTTCTTGTTCTAAAGCAGAGTGTGATCAATGGATGAGAACTATGCTGTGTGTTTTACTTCAGAAATGGAGTTAAATCCCAGGCTCTGTGTCTTCCTATAAGCAAGACTTCGTGTCAGGTAAGGGCAGTCACTTTTCTGCTCAAATGAACTACATCATTCACGAAGCTCACACGTTTCTCATCTTAATTGACAAGCATTGGATGTTAGAGGACCAGTGCTTTGTATCAGTTTCAGAAGAAGAGTTGGACTAGATATGGTCCATATGTGTAGGAAACACCGTTCTTTTGTTCTGGGCACACTCTGATTTCCTGCTGTATTAGAAATTCTGGAAAGCAAGATCGTGCTTCTTGCTCTAAAGCAGAGTGTGATCCATGGATGAGAACTATGCTGTGTGTTTCCCCTCAGAAACAGAGTTAAATCCCAGGCTCTGTGTCTTACTACAAGCAAGACTTCGTTTCAGGTAAGGGCAGTCACTTTTCAGCTCAAACGAACTACATCGTTCACTGAGCTCACACATTTCTCATCTTAACAGACAAGCATTGGATGTTAGAGGACCAGTGCTTTGTATCAGTTTCAGAAGCAGAGTTGGACTAGATATGGTCCCGATGTGTAGGAAACACCGTTCTTTTGTTCTCAGCACACTCACTTTTCCTGCTGTCTTAGAGACTCTAGAAAGCAAGAGCGTGCTTCTTGTTCTAAAGCAGAGTGTGATCAATGGATGAGACAATGCTGTGTGTTGCACTTCAGAATTGGAGTTAAATCCCAGGCTCTGAGTCTCCATACAAGCAAGACTTCGTTTCAGGTAAGGGCAGTCACTTTTCAGCTCAAACGAACTACATCGTTCACTGAGCTCACACGTTTCTCATCTTAACAGACAAGCATTGGATGTTAGAGGACCAGTGAATTGTATCAGTTTCAGAAGCAGATTTGGACTACATATGGTCCATATGTGTAGGAAACACCGTTCTTTTGTTCTGGGCACACTCAGATTTCCTGCTGTATTAGAGACTCTAGAAAGCTAGAGTGTGCTTCTCGCTCTAAAGCAGAGTGTGATCCATGGATGAGAACTATGCTGTGTGTTTCCCTTCAGAAATGGACTTAAATCCCAGGCTCTGTGTCTTACTACAAGCAAGACTTCGTTTCAGGTAAGGGCAGTCACTTTTCAGTTCAAAGGAACTACATCATTCACAAAGCTCACACGTTTCTCATCTTAACTGACAAGCACTGGATGTTAGAGGACCAGTGCATTCTATCTGTTTCAGAAGAAGATTTGGACTACATATAGTCCGTATGTGTAGGAAACACCGTTCTTTTGTTCTGGGCACACTAAGGTTTCCTGCTGTCTTAGAGACTCTTGAAAGCAAGAGTGTGCTTCTTGCTCTAAAGCAGAGTGTGATCCATGGATGAGAACTATGCTGTGTGTTTCCCTTCAGAAAAGGAGTTAAATCCCAGGCTCTGTGTCTTCCTACAAGCAAGACTTTGTTTCAGGTAAGGGCAGTCACTTTTCAGCTCAAACGAACTACATCATTCACGGAGCTCACACGTTTCTCATATTAACAGACAAGCATTGGCTGTTAGAGGACCAGTGCTTTGTATCAGTTTCAGAAGCAGAGTTGGACTAGATATGGTCCGTATGTGTAGGAAACACTGTTCTTTTGTTCTCAGCAACCTCACGTTTCCTGCTGTCTTAGAGACTCTAGAAAGCACGATCGTGCTTCTTGTTCTAAAGCAGAGTGTGATCAATGGATGAGAACACTGCTGTGTGTTTCACTTCAGAAATGGAGTTAAATCCCATGCTCTGAGTCTTCCTACAAGCAAGACTTCTTTTCAGGTAAGGGCAGTCACTTTTATGCTCAAACGAACTATATCTTTCACGAAGCTCACACGTTTCTCATCTTAACTGACAAGCATTGGATGTTAGAGGAACAGTGCATTCTATCAGTTTCAGAAGAAGATTTGGATTACATATTGTCCTTATGTGTAGGAAACACCGTTCTTTTGTTCTATGCACATTCATGTTTTCCTGCTGTATTAGAGACTCTATAAAGCAAGAGTGTGCTTCTCGCTCTAAAGCAGAGTGTGAAAATGGATGAGACAATATTGTGTGTTTCACTTCAGAAATGTAGTTAAATCCCATGCTCTGAGTCTCCCTACAAGCAAGACTTTGTTTCAGGTAAGGGCTGTCACTTTTCTGCTCAAAGGAACTACATCCTTCACGAAGCTCACACGTTTCTCATCTTAACTGACAACCATTGGATGTTAGAGGACCAGTGCATTGTATCAGTTTCAGAAGAAGATTTGGACTACATATAGTCCGTATGTGTAGGAAACACCGTTCTTTTGTTCTGGGCACACTCAGATTTCCTGCTGTATTAGAGAATCTAGAAAGCAAGAGGGTGCTTCTTGCTCTATAGCAGAGTGTGATCCATGGATGAGAACTATGCTGTGTGTTTCCCTTCAGAAACGGAGTTAAATCCCAGGCTCTGTGTCTTCCTACAGGCAAGACTTCGTTTCAGGTAAGGGCAGGCACTTTTCTGCTCGAACGAACTACATCGTTCACGAAGCTCAAACGTTTCTCATCTTAATTGACAAGCATTGGATGTTAGAGGACCACTGCTTTGTATCAGTTTAATAAAAAGAGTTGGACTAGATATCGTCCGTATGTGTAGGAAACACCGTTCTTTTCTTCTCAGCACACTCAGGTTTCCTGCTGGCTTAGAGACTTTAGAAAGCAAGAGCGTGCTTCTCGCTCTAAAGCAGAGTGTGATCCATGGATGAGAACTATGCTGAGTGTTTCCCTTCAGAAATGGAGTTAAATCCCAGGCTCTCTGTCTTCCTACAAGCAAGACTTCGTTTCAGGTAAGGGCAGTCACTTTTCAGCTCAAACGAACTACATCCTTCACAGAGCTCACACGTTTCTCATCTTAATAGACAAGCATTGGATGTTAGAGGACTAGTGCTTTGTATCACTTTCAGAAGCAGAGTTGGACTAGATATGGTCCGTATGTGTAGGAACACCGTTCTTTTGTTCTCAGCACACTCACTTTTCCTGCTGTCTTAGAGACTTTAGAAAGCAAGAGCGTGCTTCTCGCTCTAAAGCAGAGTGTGAACCATGGATGAGACCTATGCTGTATGTTTCCGTTCAGAAATGGAGTTAAATCCCAGACTCTGTGTCTTCCTACAGGCAAGACTTCCTTTCAGGTAAGGGCAGTCACTTTTCAGCTCAAACGAACTACATCATTCACAAAGCTCACACGTTTCTCATCTTAACAGACAAGCATTGGATTTTAGAGGACCAGGGTTTTGTATCAGTTTCAGATGCAGAGTTGGACTATATAATGTCTATAAGGGTAGGAAACACTGTTCTTTTGTTCTCAGCACACTCACATTTCCTGCTGTCTTAGAGAATCTAGAAAGCAAGAGCGTGCTTCTCCCTCTAAAGCAGAGGGTGATCAATGGATGATTACACGGATGTGTGTTTTACTTCAGAAATGGAGTTAAATCCCAGGCTCTGTGTCTTCCTACAGGCAAGACTTCGTTTCAGGTAAGGGCAGTCACTTTTCAGCTCAAACGAACTACATTGTTCACGAAGCTCACACGTTTCTCATCTTAACAGGCAAGCATTGGATTTTAGAAGACCAGTGCTTTGTATCAGATTCAGAAGCAGAGTTCGACTATATAATGTCCGTATGTGTAGGAAACATCGTTATTTTGTTCTCAGCACACTCACATTTCCTGCTGTCTTAGAGACTCTAGAAAGCAAGAGCGTGCTTCTTGTTCTAAAGCAGAGTGTGATCAATGGATGATTACACTGCTGTGTGTTTTACTTCAGAAATGGAGTTAAATCCTAGGCTCTGAGTCTTCCTACAAGCAAGACTTCAATTCAGGTAAGGGCAGTCACTTTTCTCCTCAAACTAACTACATCGTTCACGAAGCTCACACGTTTCTCACTTAACTGACGAGCATTGGATGTTAGAGGGTCAGTGCTTTGTATCAGTTTCAGAAGCAGATTTGGACTAGATATGGTCTGTATGTGTAGGAAACACCGCTCTTTTGTTCTGTGAACACTCAGATTTCCTGCTGTGTTAGAGACTCTAGAAAGCTAGAATGTGCTTCTCGCTCTAAAGCAGAGTGTGATTCATGGATGAGAACTATGCTGTGTGTTTCCCTTCAGAAATGGAGTTAAATCCCAGGCTCTGTGTCTTACTACAAGCAAGACTTCGTTTCAGGTAAGAGCAGTCACTTTTCAGTTCAAAGGAACTACATCATTCACAAAGCTCACACGTTTCTCATCTTAACAGACAAGCATTGGATGTTAGAGGACCAGTGCATTCTATCAGTTTCAGAAGGAGATTTGGACTACATATAGTCCGTATGTGTAGGAAACACCGTTCTTTTGTTCTGGGCACACTCACATTTCCTGCTCTCTTAGAGACTCTAGAAAGCAAGAGTGTGATTCTTGCTCTAAAGCAGAGTGTGATCCATGGATGAGAACTATGCTGTGTGTTTCACTTCAGAAATGGAGGTAAATCCCAGGCTCTGAGTCTTCCTACAAGCAAGACTTCGTTTCAGGTAAGGGCAGTCACTTTTCTGCTCAAACGAACTACATCGTTCACGAAGCTCACACGTTTCTCATCTTATCTGACAAGCATTGGATGTTAGAGGACCAGTGCATTGTATCAGTTTCAGAAGAAGGTTTGGACTACATATAGTCCGTATGTGTAGGAAACACCATTCTTTTGTTCTGGGCACACTCAGATTTCCTGCTGTATTAGAGAATCTAGAAAGCAAGAGCGTGCTTCTTGCTCTAAAGCAGAGTGTGATCCATGGATGAGAACTATGCTGTGTGTTTCCCTTCAAAATGGAGTTAAATCCCAGGCTCTGTTTCTTCCTACAAGCAAGACTTCGCTTCAGGTAAGGGCAGTCACTTTTCAGCTCAAACGAACTACAGTGTTCACAAAGCTCACACGTTTCTCATCTTAACAGACAAGGATTGGATTTTAGAGGACCAGTGCTTTGTATCAGTTTCAGATGCAGAGTTGGTCTATATAATGTCCGTAATTGTAGGAAACACCGTTCTTTTGTTCTCAGCACACTCACGTTTCCTGCTGTCTTAGAGACTCTAGAAAGCAAGAGCGTGCTTCTTGTTCTAAAGCAGAGTGTGATCCATGGATGATTACACTGCTGTGTGTTTTACTTCAGAAATGGAGTTAAATCCCAGGCTCTGTGTCTTCCTATAAGCAAGACTTCGTGTCAGGTAAGGGCAGTCACTTTTCTGCTCAAATGAACTACATCATTCACGAAGCTCACACGTTTCTCATCTTAATTGACAAGCATTGGATGTTAGAGGACCAGTGCTTTGTATCAGTTTCAGAAGAAGCGTTGGACTAGATATGGTCCATATGTGTAGGAAACACCGTTCTTTTGTTCTGGGCACACTCACTTTTCCTGCTGTCTTAGAGACTCTAGAAAGCAAGAGCGTGCTTCTTGTTCTAAAGCAGAGTGTGATCAATGGATGAGACAATGCTGTGTGTTTCACTTCAGAATTGGAGTTAAATCCCAGGCTCTGAGTCTCCCTACAAGCAAGACTTCATTTCAGGTAAGGGCAGTCACTGTTCTGCTCAAACGAACTACATCGTTCCCTGAGCTCACACGTTTCTCATCTTAACAGACAAGCATTGGATGTTAGAGTACCAGTGAATTGTATCAGTTTCAGAAGCAGATTGGGACTACATATGGTCCATATGTGTAGGAAACACCGTTCTTTTGTTCTGGGCACACTCAGATTTCCTGCTGTATTAGAGAGTCTAGAAAGCTAGAGTGTGCTTCTCGCTCTAAAGCAGAGTGTGATCCATGGATGAGAACTATGCTGTGTGTTTCCCTTCAGAAATGGACTTAAATCCCAGGCTCTGTGTCTTACTACAAGCAAGACTTCGTTTCAGGTAAGGGCAGTCACTTTTCAGTTCAAAGGAACTACATCATTCACAAAGCTCACACGTTTCTCATCTTAACTGACAAGCACTGGATGTTAGAGGACCAGTGCATTCTATCTGTTTCAGAAGAAGATTTGGACTACATATAGTCCGTATGTGTAGGAAACACCGTTCTTTTGTTCTGGGCACACTCAGATTTCCTGCTGTCTTAGAGACTCTTGAAAGCAAGAGTGTGCTTCTTGCTCTAAAGCAGAGTGTGATCCATGGATGAGAACTATGCTGTGTGTTTCCCTTCAGAAAAGTAGTTAAATCCCAGGCTCTGTGTCTTCCTACAAGCAAGACTTTGTTTCAGGTAAGGGCAGTCACTTTTCAGCTCAAACGAACTACATCATTCACGGAGCTCACACGTTTCTCATCTTAACAGACAAGCATTGGCTGTTAGAGGACCAGTGCTTTGTATCAGTTTCAGAAGCAGAGTTGGACTAGATATGGTCCGTATGTGTAGGAAACACCGTTCTTTTGTTCTAGGCACATTCATGTTTTCCTGCTGTATTAGACTCTATAAAGCAAGAGTGTGCTTCTCGCTCTAAAGCAGAGTGTGAAAATGGATGAGACAATGTTGTGTGTTTCACTTCAGAAATGTAGTTAAATCCCATGCTCTGAGTCTCCCTACAAGCAAGAATTTGTTTCAGGTAAGGGCTGTCACTTTTCTGCTCAAAGGAACTACATCCTTCACGAAGCTCACACATTTCTCATCTTAACAGACAAGCATTGGATTTTAGAGGACCAGGGTTTTGTATCAGTTTCAGATGCAGAGTTGGACTATATAATGTCCGTAAGGGTAGGAAACACTGTTCTTTTGTTCTCAGCACACTCACATTTCCTGCTGTCTTAGAGAATCTAGAAAGCAAGAGCGTGCTTCTTGTTCTAAAGCAGAGTTTGATCAATGGATGTTTACACGGCTGTGTGTTTTACTTCAGAAATGGAGTTAAATCCCAGGCTCTGAGTCTTCCTACAAGCAAGACTTCAATTCAGGTAAGGACAGTCACTTTTCTGCTCAAACGAACTATACCGTTTACGAGGCTCACACGTTTCTCATCTTAACTGACAAGTATTGGATGTAAGATGGTCAGTGCTTTGTATCAGTTTCAGAAGCAGATTTGGACTACCTAACGTCCATATGTCTAGGAAACACCCTTCTTTTGTTCTGGGCACACTCAGATTTCCTGCTGTATTAGAGAATCTAGAAAGAAAGAGTGTGCTTCTCGCTCTAAAGCAGAGTGTGATCCATGGATGAGAACTATGCTGTGTGTTTCCATTCAGAAATGGACTTAAATCCCAGGCTCTGTTTCTTACTACAAGCAAGACTTCGTTCCAGGTAAGGGCAGTCACTTTTCAGTTCAAAGGAACTACATCATTCACTAAGCTCACACGTTTCTCATCCTAACAGACAAGCATTGGATGTTAGAGGACCAGTGCTTTGTATCAGTTTCAGAAGCAGAGTTGGACTAGAAATGGTCCGTATGTGTAGGAAACACCGTTCTTTTGTTCTCAGCACACTCACGTTTCCTGCTGTCTTAGAGACTCTAGAAAGCAAGAGCGTGCTTCTTGTTCTAAAGCAGAGTGTGATCAATGGATGAGACAATGCTGTGTGTTTCACTTCAGAATTGGAGTTAAATCCCATGCTCTGAGTCTCCCTACAAGCAAGAATTTGTTTCAGGTAAGGGCTGTCACTTTTCTGCTCAAAGGAACTACATCCTTCACGAAGCTCACACATTTCTCATCTTAACAGACAAGCATTGGATTTTAGAGGACCAGGGTTTTGTATCAGTTTCAGATGCAGAGTTGGACTATATAATGTCCGTAAGGGTAGGAAACACTGTTCTTTTGTTCTCAGCACACTCACATTTCCTGCTGTCTTAGAGAATCTAGAAAGCAAGAGCGTGCTTCTTGTTCTAAAGCAGAGTTTGATCAATGGATGTTTACACGGCTGTGTGTTTTACTTCAGAAATGGAGTTAAATCCCAGGCTCTGAGTCTTCCTACAAGCAAGACTTCAATTCAGGTAAGGACAGTCACTTTTCTGCTCAAACGAACTATACCGTTTACGAGGCTCACACGTTTCTCATCTTAACTGACAAGTATTGGATGTAAGATGGTCAGTGCTTTGTATCAGTTTCAGAAGCAGATTTGGACTACCTAACGTCCATATGTCTAGGAAACACCCTTCTTTTGTTCTGGGCACACTCAGATTTCCTGCTGTATTAGAGAATCTAGAAAGAAAGAGTGTGCTTCTCGCTCTAAAGCAGAGTGTGATCCATGGATGAGAACTATGCTGTGTGTTTCCATTCAGAAATGGACTTAAATCCCAGGCTCTGTTTCTTACTACAAGCAAGACTTCGTTCCAGGTAAGGGCAGTCACTTTTCAGTTCAAAGGAACTACATCATTCACTAAGCTCACACGTTTCTCATCCTAACAGACAAGCATTGGATGTTAGAGGACCAGTGCTTTGTATCAGTTTCAGAAGCAGAGTTGGACTAGAAATGGTCCGTATGTGTAGGAAACACCGTTCTTTTGTTCTCAGCACACTCACGTTTCCTGCTGTCTTAGAGACTCTAGAAAGCAAGAGCGTGCTTCTTGTTCTAAAGCAGAGTGTGATCAATGGATGAGACAATGCTGTGTGTTTCACTTCAGAATTGGAGTTAAATCCCAGGCTCTGAGTCTCCCTACAAGCAAGACTTCGTTTCAGGTAAGGGCAGTCACTTTTCTGCTCAAAGGAACTACATCGTTCACGAAGCTCACACGTTTCTCATCTTAACTGACAAGCATTGGATGTTAGAGGAACAGTGCATTCTATCAGTTTCAGAAGAAGATTTGGATTACATATTGTCCTTATGTGTAGGAAACACCGTTCTTTTGTTCTAGGCACATTCATGTTTTCCTGCAGTATTAGAGACTCTATAAAGCAAGAGTGTGCTTCTCGCTCTAAAGCAGAGTGTGAAAATGGATGAGACAATGTTGTGTGTTTCACTTCAGAAATGTAGTTAAATCCCATGCTCTGAGTCTCCCTACAAGCAAGACTTTGTTTCAGGTAAGGGCTGTCACTTTTCTGCTCAAAGGAACTACATCCTTCACGAAGCTCACACGTTTCTCATCTTAACTGACAACCATTGGATGTTAGAGGACCAGTGCATTGTATCAGTTTCAGAAGAAGATTTGGACTACATATAGTCCGTATGTGTAGGAAACACCGTTCTTTTGTTCTGGGCACAATCAGATTTCCTGCTCTATTAGAAATTCTAGAAAGCAAGAGCGTGCTTCTTGCTCTAAAGCAGAGTGCGATCCATGGATGAGAACTATGCTGTGTGTTTCCCTTCAGAAATGGAGTTAAATACCAGGCTCTGTGTCTTCCTACAAGCAAGACTTCCTTTCAGGTAAGGGCAGTCACTTTTCAGCTCAAACGAACTACATCGTTCACTGAGCTCACACATTTCTCATCTTAACAGACAAGCATTGGATGTTAGAGGACCAGTGCTTTGTATCAGTTTCAGAAGCAGAGTTGGACTAGATATGGTCCCTATGTGTAGGAAACACCGTTCTTTTGTTCTCAGCACACTCACGTTTCCTTCTGTCTTAGAGACTCTAGAAATCAAGAGCGTGCTTCTCCCTCTAAAGCAGAGTGTGATCAATGGATGAGATAATGCTGTGTGTTTCACTTCAGAATTGGAGTTAAATCCCAGGCTCTGAGTCTCCCTACAAGCAAGACTTCGTTTCAGGTAAGGGCAGTCACTTTTCTGCTCAAAGGAACTACATCGTTCACGAAGCTCACACGTTTCTCATCTTAACTGACAAGCATTGGATATTAGAGGACGAGTGCATTGTATCAGTTTCAGAAGAAGATTAGGACTACATATAGTCCGTATGTGTAGGAAACACCGTTCTTTTGTTCTGGGCACAATCAGATTTCCTGCTGTATTAGAGACTCTAGAAAGCTAGAGTGTGCTTCTCGCTCTAAAGCAGAGTGTGATCCATGGATGAGTACTATGCTGTGTGTTTCCCTTCAGAAATGGATTTAAATCCCAGGCTCTGTGTCTTACTACAAGCAAGACTTCGTTTCAGGTAAGGGCAGTCACTTTAAAGTTCAAAGGAACTACATCATTCACAAAGCTCACACTTTTCTCATCTTAACTGACAAGCACTGGATGTTAGAGGACCAGTGCATTCTATCAGTTTCAGAAGAAGATTTGGACTACATATAGTGTGTATGTGTAGGAAACACCGTTCTTTTGTTCTGGGCACACTCAGATTTCCTGCTGTATTAGAGACTCTAGAAAGTAAGAGTGTGCTTCTTGCTCTAAAGCAGAGTGTGATCCATGGATGAGAACTATGCTGTGTGCTTGACTTCAGAAATGGAGTTAAATCCCAGGCTATGAGTCTTCCTACAGGGAAGACTTCATTTCAGGTAAGGGCAGTCTCTTTTCTGCTCAAACTAACTACATCGTTCACGAAGCTCACACATTTCTCATCTTAACAGAAAAGCATTGGATTTGAGAGGACCAGTGCTTTGTATCAGTTTCAGAAGCAGAGTTGGACTAGATATGGTCCCTATGTGTAGGAAACACCGTTCTTTTGTTCTCAGCACACTCACGTTTCCTGCTGTCTTAGAGACTCTAGAAAGCAAGAGCGTGCTTCTTGTTCTAAAGCAGAGTGTGATCAATGGATGAGATAATGCTGTGTGTTTCACTTCAGAATTGGAGTTAAATCCCAGGCTCTGAGTCTCCCTACAAGCAAGACTTCGTTTCAGGTAAGGGCAGTCACTTTTCTGCTCAAAGGAACTACATCGTTCACGAAGCTCACACGTTTCTCATCTTAACTGACAAGCATTGGATATTAGAGCACCAGTGCATTGTATCAGTTTCAGAAGAAGATTAGGACTACATATAGTCCGTATGTGTAGGAAACACCGTTCTTTTGTTCTGGGCACAATCAGATTTCCTGCTGTATTAGATACTCTAGAAAGCAAGAGCGTGCTTCTTGCTCTAAAGCAGAGTGTGATCCATGGATAAGAACTATGCTGTGTGTTTCCATTCAGAAATGGAGTTAAATCCCAGGCTCTGTGTCTTACTACAAGCAAGACTTCGTTTCAGGTATGGGCAGTCACTTTTCTGCTCAAATGAACTACATGATTCACGAAGCTCACACGTTTCTCATCTTAATTGACAAGCATTGGATGTTAGAGGACCAGTGCTTTGTATCAGTTTCAGAAGAAGAGTTGGACTAGATATGGTCCATATGTGTAGGAAACACCGTTCTTTTGTTCTGGGCACACTCAGATTTCCTGCTGTATTAGAAATTCTAGAAAGCAAGAGCGTGCTTCTCCCTCTAAAGCAGAGTGTGATCAATGGATGATTACACTGCTGTGTGTTTTACTTCAGAAATGGAGTTAAATCCGAGGCTCTGTGTCTTCCTACAGGCAAGACTTCGTTTCAGGTAAGGGCAGTCACTTTTCAGCTCAAACGAACTACATTGTTCACGAAGCTCACACGTTTGTCATCTTAACAGGCAAGCATTGGATTTTAGAAGACCAGTGCTTTGTATCAGATTCAGAAGCAGAGTTCGACTATATAATGTCCGTATGTGTAGGAAACATCGTTCTTTTGTTCTGGGCACACTCAGATTTCCTGCTGTCTTAGAGACTCTAGAAAGCAAGAGCGTGCTTCTTCTTCTAAAGCAGAGTGTGATCAATGGATGATTACACTGCTGTGTGTTTTACTTCAGAAATGGAGTTAAATCCCAGGCTCTGAGTCTTCCTACAAGCAAGACTTCAATTCAGGTAAGGGCAGTCACTTTTCTCCTCTAACTAACTACATCGTTCACGAAGCTCACACGTTTCTCATCTTAACTGACGAGCATTGGATGTTAGAGGGTCAGTGCTTTGTATGAGTTTCAGAAGCAGATTTGGACTTGATATGGTCTGTATGTGTAGGAAACACCGCTCTTTTGTTCTGTGAACACTCAGATTTCCTGCTGTGTTAGAGACTCTAGAAAGCTAGAGTGTGCTTCTCACTCTAAAGCAGAGTGTGATTCATGGATGAGAACTATGCTGTGTGTTTCCCTTCAGAAATGGAGTTAAATCCCAGGCTCTGTGTCTTACTACAAGCAAGACTTCGTTTCAGGTAAGAGCAGTCACTTTTCAGTTCAAAGGAACTACATCATTCACAAAGCTCACACGTTTCTCATCTTAACAGACAAGCATTGGATGTTAGAGGACCAGTGCATTCTATCAGTTTCAGAAGGAGATTTGGACTACTTATAGTCCGTATGTGTAGGAAACACCGTTCTTTTGTTCTGGGCACACTCACATTTCCTGCTCTCTTAGAGACTCTAGAAAGCAAGAGTGTGATTCTTGCTCTAAAGCAGAGTGTGATCCATGGATGCGAACTATGCTGTGTGTTTCACTTCAGAAATGGAGTTAAATCCCAGGCTCTGTTTCTTACTACAAGCAAGACTTCGTTCCAGGTAAGGGCAGTCACTTTTCAGTTCAAAGGAACTACATCATTCACTAAGCTCACACGTTTCTCATCCTAACAGACAAGCATTGGATGTTAGAGGACCAGTGCTTTGTATCAGTTTCAGAAGCAGAGTTGGACTAGAAATGGTCCGTATGTGTAGGAAACACCGTTCTTTTGTTCTCAGCACACTCACGTTTCCTGCTGTCTTAGAGACTCTAGAAAGCAAGAGCGTGCTTCTTGTTCTAAAGCAGAGTGTGATCAATGGATGAGACAATGCTGTGTGTTTCACTTCAGAATTGGAGTTAAATCCCAGGCTCTGAGTCTTCCTACAAGCAAGACTTCGTTTCAGGTAAGGGCAGTCACTTTTCTGCTCAAAGGAACTACATCGTTCACGAAGCTCACACGTTTCTCATCTTAACTGACAAGCATTGGATGTTAGAGGAACAGTGCATTCTATCAGTTTCAGAAGAAGATTTGGATTACATATTGTCCTTATGTGTAGGAAACACCGTTCTTTTGTTCTAGGCACATTCATGTTTTCCTGCAGTATTAGAGACTCTATAAAGCAAGAGTGTGCTTCTCGCTCTAAAGCAGAGTGTGAAAATGGATGAGACAATGTTGTGTGTTTCACTTCAGAAATGTAGTTAAATCCCATGCTCTGAGTCTCCCTACAAGCAAGACTTTGTTTCAGGTAAGGGCTGTCACTTTTCTGCTCAAAGGAACTACATCCTTCACGAAGCTCACACGTTTCTCATCTTAACTGACAACCATTGGATGTTAGAGGACCAGTGCATTGTATCAGTTTCAGAAGAAGATTTGGACTACATATAGTCCGTATGTGTAGGAAACACCGTTCTTTTGTTCTGGGCACAATCAGATTTCCTGCTCTATTAGAAATTCTAGAAAGCAAGAGCGTGCTTCTTGCTCTAAAGCAGAGTGTGATCCATGGATGAGAACTATGCTGTGTGTTTCCCTTCAGAAATGGAGTTAAATACCAGGCTCTGTGTCTTCCTACAAGCAAGACTTCCTTTCAGGTAAGGGCAGTCACTTTTCAGCTCAAACGAACTACATCGTTCACTGAGATCACACATTTCTCATCTTAACAGACAAGCATTGGATGTTAGAGGACCAGTGCTTTGTATCAGTTTCAGAAGCAGAGTTGGACTAGATATGGTCCCTATGTGTAGGAAACACCGTTCTTTTGTTCTCAGCACACTCACGTTTCCTTCTGTCTTAGAGACTCTAGAAAGCAAGAGCGTGCTTCTCCCTCTAAAGCAGAGTGTGATCAATGGATGAGATAATGCTGTGTGTTTCACTTCAGAATTGGAGTTAAATCCCAGGCTCTGAGTCTCCCTACAAGCAAGACTTCGTTTCAGGTAAGGGCAGTCACTTTTCTGCTCAAAGGAACTACATCGTTCACGAAGCTCACACGTTTCTCATCTTAACTGACAAGCATTGGATATTAGAGGACGAGTGCATTGTATCAGTTTCAGAAGAAGATTAGGACTACATATAGTCCGTATGTGTAGGAAACACCGTTCTTTTGTTCTGGGCACAATCAGATTTCCTGCTGTATTAGAGACTCTAGAAAGCAAGAGCGTGCTTCTTGCTCTAAAGCAGAGTGTGATCCATGGATGAGAACTATGCTGTGTGTTTCCCTTCAGAAATGGACTTAAATCCCAGGCTCTGTGTCTTCCTACAGGGAAGACTTCGTTTCAGGTAAGGGCAGTCACTTTTCTGCTCAAACTAACTACATCGTTCACGAAGCTCACACATTTCTCATCTAAACTGACAAGCATTGGATGTTAGAGGGTCAGTGCTTTGTACCAGTTTCAGAAGCAGATTTGGACTACATATGGTCCATATGTGTAGGAAACACCGTTCTTTTGTTCTGGGCACACTCAGATTTCCTGCTGTATTAGAGAGTCTAGAAAGCTAGAGTGTGCTTCTCGCTCTAAAGCAGAGTGTGATCCATGGATGAGTACTATGCTGTGTGTTTCCCTTCAGAAATGGATTTAAATCCCAGGCTCTGTGTCTTACTACAAGCAAGACTTCGTTTCAGGTAAGGGCAGTCACTTTAAAGTTCAAAGGAACTACATCATTCACAAAGCTCACACTTTTCTCATCTTAACTGACAAGCACTGGATGTTAGAGGACCAGTGCATTCTATCAGTTTCAGAAGAAGATTTGGACTACATATAGTGTGTATGTGTAGGAAACACCGTTCTTTTGTTCTGGGCACACTCAGATTTCCTGCTGTCTTAGAGACTCTAGAAAGTAAGAGTGTGCTTCTTGCTCTAAAGCAGAGTGTGATCCATGGATGAGAACTATGCTGTGTGCTTGACTTCAGAAATGGAGTTAAATCCCAGGCTCTGAGTCTTCCTACAGGGAAGACTTCGTTTCAGGTAAGGGCAGTCACTTTTCTGCTCAAACTAACTACATCGTTCACGAAGCTCACACATTTCTCATCTTAACAGAAAAGCATTGGATTTGAGAGGACCAGTGCTTTGTATCAGTTTCAGAAGCAGAGTTGGACTAGATATGGTCCCTATGTGTAGGAAACACCGTTCTTTTGTTCTCAGCACACTCACGTTTCCTGCTGTCTTAGAGACTCTAGAAAGCAAGAGCGTGCTTCTTGTTCTAAAGCAGAGTGTGATCAATGGATGAGATAATGCTGTGTGTTTCACTTCAGAATTGGAGTTAAATCCCAGGCTCTGAGTCTCCCTACAAGCAAGACTTCGTTTCAGGTAAGGGCAGTCACTTTTCTGCTCAAAGGAACTACATCGTTCACGAAGCTCACACGTTTCTCATCTTAACTGACAAGCATTGGATATTAGAGCACCAGTGCATTGTATCAGTTTCAGAAGAAGATTAGGACTACATATAGTCCGTATGTGTAGGAAACACCGTTCTTTTGTTCTGGGCACAATCAGATTTCCTGCTGTATTAGATACTCTAGAAAGCAAGAGCGTGCTTCTTGCTCTAAAGCAGAGTGTGATCCATGGATAAGAACTATGCTGTGTGTTTCCATTCAGAAATGGAGTTAAATCCCAGGCTCTGTGTCTTACTACAAGCAAGACTTCGTTTCAGGTATGGGCAGTCACTTTTCTGCTCAAATGAACTACATGATTCACGAAGCTCACACGTTTCTCATCTTAATTGACAAGCATTGGATGTTAGAGGACCAGTGCTTTGTATCAGTTTCAGAAGAAGAGTTGGACTAGATATGGTCCATATGTGTAGGAAACACCGTTCTTTTGTTCTGGGCACACTCAGATTTCCTGCTGTATTAGAAATTCTAGAAAGCAAGAGCGTGCTTCTCCCTCTAAAGCAGAGTGTGATCAATGGATGATTACACTGCTGTGTGTTTTACTTCAGAAATGGAGTTAAATCCGAGGCTCTGTGTCTTCCTACAGGCAAGACTTCGTTTCAGGTAAGGGCAGTCACTTTTCAGCTCAAACGAACTACATTGTTCACGAAGCTCACACGTTTGTCATCTTAACAGGCAAGCATTGGATTTTAGAAGACCAGTGCTTTGTATCAGATTCAGAAGCAGAGTTCGACTATATAATGTCCGTATGTGTAGGAAACATCGTTCTTTTGTTCTGGGCACACTCAGATTTCCTGCTGTCTTAGAGACTCTAGAAAGCAAGAGCGTGCTTCTTCTTCTAAAGCAGAGTGTGATCAATGGATGATTACACTGCTGTGTGTTTTACTTCAGAAATGGAGTTAAATCCCAGGCTCTGAGTCTTCCTACAAGCAAGACTTCAATTCAGGTAAGGGCAGTCACTTTTCTCCTCTAACTAACTACATCGTTCACGAAGCTCACACGTTTCTCATCTTAACTGACGAGCATTGGATGTTAGAGGGTCAGTGCTTTGTATGAGTTTCAGAAGCAGATTTGGACTTGATATGGTCTGTATGTGTAGGAAACACCGCTCTTTTGTTCTGTGAACACTCAGATTTCCTGCTGTGTTAGAGACTCTAGAAAGCTAGAGTGTGCTTCTCACTCTAAAGCAGAGTGTGATTCATGGATGAGAACTATGCTGTGTGTTTCCCTTCAGAAATGGAGTTAAATCCCAGGCTCTGTGTCTTACTACAAGCAAGACTTCGTTTCAGGTAAGAGCAGTCACTTTTCAGTTCAAAGGAACTACATCATTCACAAAGCTCACACGTTTCTCATCTTAACAGACAAGCATTGGATGTTAGAGGACCAGTGCATTCTATCAGTTTCAGAAGGAGATTTGGACTACTTATAGTCCGTATGTGTAGGAAACACCGTTCTTTTGTTCTGGGCACACTCACATTTCCTGCTCTCTTAGAGACTCTAGAAAGCAAGAGTGTGATTCTTGCTCTAAAGCAGAGTGTGATCCATGGATGCGAACTATGCTGTGTGTTTCACTTCAGAAATGGAGTTAAATCCCAGGCTCTGTTTCTTACTACAAGCAAGACTTCGTTCCAGGTAAGGGCAGTCACTTTTCAGTTCAAAGGAACTACATCATTCACTAAGCTCACACGTTTCTCATCCTAACAGACAAGCATTGGATGTTAGAGGACCAGTGCTTTGTATCAGTTTCAGAAGCAGAGTTGGACTAGAAATGGTCCGTATGTGTAGGAAACACCGTTCTTTTGTTCTCAGCACACTCACGTTTCCTGCTGTCTTAGAGACTCTAGAAAGCAAGAGCGTGCTTCTTGTTCTAAAGCAGAGTGTGATCAATGGATGAGACAATGCTGTGTGTTTCACTTCAGAATTGGAGTTAAATCCCAGGCTCTGAGTCTTCCTACAAGCAAGACTTCGTTTCAGGTAAGGGCAGTCACTTTTCTGCTCAAAGGAACTACATCGTTCACGAAGCTCACACGTTTCTCATCTTAACTGACAAGCATTGGATGTTAGAGGAACAGTGCATTCTATCAGTTTCAGAAGAAGATTTGGATTACATATTGTCCTTATGTGTAGGAAACACCGTTCTTTTGTTCTAGGCACATTCATGTTTTCCTGCAGTATTAGAGACTCTATAAAGCAAGAGTGTGCTTCTCGCTCTAAAGCAGAGTGTGAAAATGGATGAGACAATGTTGTGTGTTTCACTTCAGAAATGTAGTTAAATCCCATGCTCTGAGTCTCCCTACAAGCAAGACTTTGTTTCAGGTAAGGGCTGTCACTTTTCTGCTCAAAGGAACTACATCCTTCACGAAGCTCACACGTTTCTCATCTTAACTGACAACCATTGGATGTTAGAGGACCAGTGCATTGTATCAGTTTCAGAAGAAGATTTGGACTACATATAGTCCGTATGTGTAGGAAACACCGTTCTTTTGTTCTGGGCACAATCAGATTTCCTGCTCTATTAGAAATTCTAGAAAGCAAGAGCGTGCTTCTTGCTCTAAAGCAGAGTGTGATCCATGGATGAGAACTATGCTGTGTGTTTCCCTTCAGAAATGGAGTTAAATACCAGGCTCTGTGTCTTCCTACAAGCAAGACTTCCTTTCAGGTAAGGGCAGTCACTTTTCAGCTCAAACGAACTACATCGTTCACTGAGATCACACATTTCTCATCTTAACAGACAAGCATTGGATGTTAGAGGACCAGTGCTTTGTATCAGTTTCAGAAGCAGAGTTGGACTAGATATGGTCCCTATGTGTAGGAAACACCGTTCTTTTGTTCTCAGCACACTCACGTTTCCTTCTGTCTTAGAGACTCTAGAAAGCAAGAGCGTGCTTCTCCCTCTAAAGCAGAGTGTGATCAATGGATGAGATAATGCTGTGTGTTTCACTTCAGAATTGGAGTTAAATCCCAGGCTCTGAGTCTCCCTACAAGCAAGACTTCGTTTCAGGTAAGGGCAGTCACTTTTCTGCTCAAAGGAACTACATCGTTCACGAAGCTCACACGTTTCTCATCTTAACTGACAAGCATTGGATATTAGAGGACGAGTGCATTGTATCAGTTTCAGAAGAAGATTAGGACTACATATAGTCCGTATGTGTAGGAAACACCGTTCTTTTGTTCTGGGCACAATCAGATTTCCTGCTGTATTAGAGACTCTAGAAAGCAAGAGCGTGCTTCTTGCTCTAAAGCAGAGTGTGATCCATGGATGAGAACTATGCTGTGTGTTTCCCTTCAGAAATGGACTTAAATCCCAGGCTCTGTGTCTTCCTACAGGGAAGACTTCGTTTCAGGTAAGGGCAGTCACTTTTCTGCTCAAACTAACTACATCGTTCACGAAGCTCACACATTTCTCATCTAAACTGACAAGCATTGGATGTTAGAGGGTCAGTGCTTTGTACCAGTTTCAGAAGCAGATTTGGACTACATATGGTCCATATGTGTAGGAAACACCGTTCTTTTGTTCTGGGCACACTCAGATTTCCTGCTGTATTAGAGAGTCTAGAAAGCTAGAGTGTGCTTCTCGCTCTAAAGCAGAGTGTGATCCATGGATGAGTACTATGCTGTGTGTTTCCCTTCAGAAATGGATTTAAATCCCAGGCTCTGTGTCTTACTACAAGCAAGACTTCGTTTCAGGTAAGGGCAGTCACTTTAAAGTTCAAAGGAACTACATCATTCACAAAGCTCACACTTTTCTCATCTTAACTGACAAGCACTGGATGTTAGAGGACCAGTGCATTCTATCAGTTTCAGAAGAAGATTTGGACTACATATAGTGTGTATGTGTAGGAAACACCGTTCTTTTGTTCTGGGCACACTCAGATTTCCTGCTGTCTTAGAGACTCTAGAAAGTAAGAGTGTGCTTCTTGCTCTAAAGCAGAGTGTGATCCATGGATGAGAACTATGCTGTGTGCTTGACTTCAGAAATGGAGTTAAATCCCAGGCTCTGAGTCTTCCTACAGGGAAGACTTCGTTTCAGGTAAGGGCAGTCACTTTTCTGCTCAAACTAACTACATCGTTCACGAAGCTCACACATTTCTCATCTTAACAGAAAAGCATTGGATTTGAGAGGACCAGTGCTTTGTATCAGTTTCAGAAGCAGAGTTGGACTAGATATGGTCCCTATGTGTAGGAAACACCGTTCTTTTGTTCTCAGCACACTCACGTTTCCTGCTGTCTTAGAGACTCTAGAAAGCAAGAGCGTGCTTCTTGTTCTAAAGCAGAGTGTGATCAATGGATGAGATAATGCTGTGTGTTTCACTTCAGAATTGGAGTTAAATCCCAGGCTCTGAGTCTCCCTACAAGCAAGACTTCGTTTCAGGTAAGGGCAGTCACTTTTCTGCTCAAAGGAACTACATCGTTCACGAAGCTCACACGTTTCTCATCTTAACTGACAAGCATTGGATATTAGAGGACCAGTGCATTGTATCAGTTTCAGAAGAAGATTAGGACTACATATAGTCCGTATGTGTAGGAAACACCGTTCTTTTGTTCTGGGCACAATCAGATTTCCTGCTGTATTAGATACTCTAGAAAGCAAGAGCGTGCTTCTTGCTCTAAAGCAGAGTGTGATCCATGGATAAGAACTATGCTGTGTGTTTCCATTCAGAAATGGAGTTAAATCCCAGGCTCTGTGTCTTACTACAAGCAAGACTTCGTTTCAGGTATGGGCAGTCACTTTTCTGCTCAAATGAACTACATGATTCACGAAGCTCACACGTTTCTCATCTTAATTGACAAGCATTGGATGGTAGAGGACCAGTGCTTTGTATCAGTTTCAGAAGAAGAGTTGGACTAGATATGGTCCATATGTGTAGGAAACACCGTTCTTTTGTTCTGGGCACACTCAGATTTCCTGCTGTATTAGAAATTCTAGAAAGCAAGAGCGTGCTTCTCCCTCTAAAGCAGAGTGTGATCAATGGATGATTACACTGCTGTGTGTTTTACTTCAGAAATGGAGTTAAATCCGAGGCTCTGTGTCTTCCTACAGGCAAGACTTCGTTTCAGGTAAGGGCAGTCACTTTTCAGCTCAAACGAACTACATTGTTCACGAAGCTCACACGTTTCTCATCTTAACAGGCAAGCATTGGATTTTAGAAGACCAGTGCTTTGTATCAGATTCAGAAGCAGAGTTCGACTATATAATGTCCGTATGTGTAGGAAACATCGTTCTTTTGTTCTGGGCACACTCAGATTTCCTGCTGTCTTAGAGACTCTAGAAAGCAAGAGCGTGCTTCTTCTTCTAAAGCAGAGTGTGATCAATGGATGATTACACTGCTGTGTGTTTTACTTCAGAAATGGAGTTAAATCCCAGGCTCTGAGTCTTCCTACAAGCAAGACTTCAATTCAGGTAAGGGCAGTCACTTTTCTCCTCTAACTAACTACATCGTTCACGAAGCTCACACGTTTCTCATCTTAACTGACGAGCATTGGATGTTAGAGGGTCAGTGCTTTGTATCAGTTTCAGAAGCAGATTTGGACTTGATATGGTCTGTATGTGTAGGAAACACCGCTCTTTTGTTCTGTGAACACTCAGATTTCCTGCTGTGTTAGAGACTCTAGAAAGCTAGAGTGTGCTTCTCACTCTAAAGCAGAGTGTGATTCATGGATGAGAACTATGCTGTGTGTTTCCCTTCAGAAATGGAGTTAAATCCCAGGCTCTGTGTCTTACTACAAGCAAGACTTCGTTTCAGGTAAGAGCAGTCACTTTTCAGTTCAAAGGAACTACATCATTCACAAAGCTCACACGTTTCTCATCTTAACAGACAAGCATTGGATGTTAGAGGACCAGTGCATTCTATCAGTTTCAGAAGGAGATTTAAACTACTTATAGTCCGTATGTGTAGGAAACACCGTTCTTTTGTTCTGGGCACACTCACATTTCCTGCTCTCTTAGAGACTCTAGAAAGCAAGAGTGTGATTCTTGCTCTAAAGCAGAGTGTGATCCATGGATGCGAACTATGCTGTGTGTTTCACTTCAGAAATGGAGTTAAATCCCAGGCTCTGAGTCTTCCTACAAGCAAGACTTCGTTTCAGGTAAGGGCAGTCACTTTTCTGCTCAAACGAACTACATCGTTCACGAAGCTCACACGTTTCTCATCTTATCTGACAAGCATTGGATGTTAGAGGACCAGTGCATTGTATCAGTTTCAGAAGAAGGTTTGGACTACATATAGCCCGTATGTGTAGGAAACACCATTCTTTTGTTCTGGGCACACTCAGATTTCCTGCTGTATTAGAGAATCTAGAAAGCAAGAGCGTGCTTCTTGCTCTAAAGCAGAGTGTGATCCATGGATGAGAACTATGCTGTGTGTTTCCCTTCAAAATGGAGTTAAATCCCAGGCTCTGTGTCTTCCTACAAGCAAGACTTCGCTTCAGGTAAGGGCAGTCACTTTTCAGCTCAAACGAACTACAGTGTTCACAAAGCTCACACGTTTCTCATCTTAACAGACAAGGATTGGATTTTGGAGGACCAGTGCTTTGTATCAGTTTCAGATGCAGAGTTGGTCTATATAATGTCCGTAATTGTAGGAAACACCGTTCTTTTGTTCTCAGCACACTCACGTTTCCTGCTGTCTTAGAGATTCTAGAAAGCAAGAGCGTGCTTCTTGTTCTAAAGCAGAGTGTGATCAATGGATGATTACACTGCTGTGTGTTTTACTTCAGAAATGGAGTTAAATCCCAGGCTCTGTGTCTTCCTATAAGCAAGACTTCGTGTCAGGTAAGGGCAGTCACTTTTCTGCTCAAATGAACTACATCATTCACGAAGCTCACACGTTTCTCATCTTAATTGACAAGCATTGGATGTTAGAGGACCAGTGCTTTGTATCAGTTTCAGAAGAAGAGTTGGACTAGATATGGTCCATATGTGTAGGAAACACCGTTCTTTTGTTCTGGGCACACTCAGATTTCTTGCTGTATTAGAAAATCTGGAAAGCAAGAGCGTGCTTCTTGCTCTAAAGCAGAGTGTGATCCATGGATGAGAACTATGCTGTGTGTTTCCCCTCAGAAACAGAGTTAAATCCCAGGCTCTGTGTCTTCCTACAAGCAAGACTTCGTTTCAGGTAAGGGCAGTCACTTTTCAGCTCAAAGGAACTACATCGTTCACTGAGCTCACACATTTCTCATCTTAACAGACAAGCATTGGATGTTAGAGGACCAGTGCTTTGTATCAGTTTCAGAAGCAGAGTTGGACTAGATATGGTCCCGATGTGTAGGAAACACCGTTCTTTTGTTCTCAGCACACTCACTTTTCCTGCTGTCTTAGAGACTCTAGAAAGCAAGAGCGTGCTTCTTGTTCTAAAGCAGAGTGTGATCAATGGATGAGACAATGCTGTGTGTTGCACTTCAGAATTGGAGTTAAATCCCAGGCTCTGAGTCTCCATACAAGCAAGACTTCGTTTCAGGTAAGGGCAGTCACTTTTCAGCTCAAACGAACTACATCGTTCACTGAGCTCACACGTTTCTCATCTTAACAGACAAGCATTGGATGTTAGAGGACCAGTGAATTGTATCAGTTTCAGAAGCAGATTTGGACTACATATGGTCCATATGTGTAGGAAACACCGTTCTTTTGTTCTGGGCACACTCAGATTTCCTGCTGTATTAGAGACTCTAGAAAGCTAGAGTGTGCTTCTCGCTCTAAAGCAGAGTGTGATCCATGGATGAGAACTATGCTGTGTGTTTCCCTTCAGAAATGGACTTAAATCCCAGGCTCTGTGTCTTACTACAAGCAAGACTTCGTTTCAGGTAAGGGCAGTCACTTTTCAGTTCAAAGGAACTACATCATTCACAAAGCTCACACGTTTCTCATCTTAACTGACAAGCACTGGATGTTAGAGGACCAGTGCATTCTATCTGTTTCAGAAGAAGATTTGGACTACATATAGTCCGTATGTGTAGGAAACACCGTTCTTTTGTTCTGGGCACACTAAGGTTTCCTGCTGTCTTAGAGACTCTTGAAAGCAAGAGTGTGCTTCTTGCTCTAAAGCAGAGTGTGATCCATGGATGAGAACTATGCTGTGTGTTTCCCTTCAGAAAAGGAGTTAAATCCCAGGCTCTGTGTCTTCCTACAAGCAAGACTTTGTTTCAGGTAAGGGCAGTCACTTTTCAGCTCAAACGAACTACATCATTCACGGAGCTCACACGTTTCTCATATTAACAGACAAGCATTGGCTGTTAGAGGACCAGTGCTTTGTATCAGTTTCAGAAGCAGAGTTGGACTAGATATGGTCCGTATGTGTAGGAAACACTGTTCTTTTGTTCTCAGCAACCTCACGTTTCCTGCTGTCTTAGAGACTCTAGAAAGCACGATCGTGCTTCTTGTTCTAAAGCAGAGTGTGATCAATGGATGAGAACACTGCTGTGTGTTTCACTTCAGAAATGGAGTTAAATCCCATGCTCTGAGTCTTCCTACAGGCAAGACTTCATTTCAGGTAAGGGCAGGCACTTTTCTGCTCGAACGAATTACATCGTTCACGAAGCTCAAACGTTTCTCATCTTAATTGACAAGCATTGGATGTTAGAGGACCACTGCTTTGTATCAGTTTCATAAAAAGAGTTGGACTAGATATCGTCTGTATGTGTAGGAAACACCGTTCTTTTCTTCTCAGCGCACTCAGGTTTCCTGCTGGCTTAGAGACTTTAGAAAGCAAGAGCGTGCTTCTCGCTCTAAAGCAGAGTGTGATCCATGGATGAGAACTATGCTGAGTGTTTCCCTTCAGAAATGGAGTTAAATCCCAGGCTCTGTGTCTTCCTACAAGCAAGACTTCGTTTCAGATAAGGGCAGTCACTTTTCAGCTCAAACGAACTACATCCTTCACAGAGCTCACACGTTTCTCATCTTAATAGACAAGCATTGGATGTTAGAGGACTAGTGCTTTGTATCACTTTCAGAAGCAGAGTTGGACTAGATATGGTCCGTATGTGTAGGAACACCGTTCTTTTGTTCTCAGCACACTCACTTTTCCTGCTGTCTTAGAGACTTTAGAAAGCAAGAGCGTGCTTCTCGCTCTAAAGCAGAGTGTAAACCATGGATGAGACCTATGCTGTATGTTTCCGTTCAGAAATGGAGTTAAATCCCAGACTCTGTGTCTTCCTACAGGCAAGACTTCATTTCAGGTAAGGGCAGTCACTTTTCAGCTCAAACGAACTACATCATTCACAAAGCTCACACGTTTCTCATCTTAACAGACAAGCATTGGATTTTAGAGGACCAGGGTTTTGTATCAGTTTCAGATGCAGAGTTGGACTATATAATGTCTATAAGGGTAGGAAACACTGTTCTTTTGTTCTCAGCACACTCACATTTCCTGCTCTCTTAGAGAATCTAGAAAGCAAGAGCGTGCTTCTCCCTCTAAAGCAGAGGGTGATCAATGGATGATTACACGGATGTGTGTTTTACTTCAGAAATGGAGTTAAATCCCAGGCTCTGTGTCTTCCAACAGGCAAGACTTCGTTTCAGGTAAGGGCAGTCACTTTTCAGCTCAAACGAACTACATTGTTCACGAAGCTCACACGTTTCTCATCTTAACAGGCAAGCATTGGATTTTAGAAGACCAGTGCTTTGTATCAGATTCAGAAGCAGAGTTCGACTATATAATGTCCGTATGTGTAGGAAACATCGTTATTTTGTTCTCAGCACACTCACATTTCCTGCTGTCTTAGAGACTCTAGAAAGCAAGAGCGTGCTTCTTGTTCTAAAGCAGAGTGTGATCAATGGATGATTACACTGCTGTGTGTTTTACTTCAGAAATGGAGTTAAATCCTAGGCTCTGAGTCTTCCTACAAGCAAGACTTCAATTCAGGTAAGGGCAGTCACTTTTCTCCTCAAACTAACTACATCGTTCACGAAGCTCACACGTTTCTCATCTTAACTGACGAGCATTGGATGTTAGAGGGTCAGTGCTTTGTATCAGTTTCAGAAGCAGATTTGGACTACATATGGTCTGTATGTGTAGGAAACACCGCTCTTTTGTTCTGTGAACACTCAGATTTCCTGCTGTGTTAGAGACTCTAGAAAGCTAGAGTGTGCTTCTCGCTCTAAAGCAGAGTGTGATTCATGGATGAGAACTATGCTGTGTGTTTCCCTTCAGAAATGGAGTTAAATCCCAGGCTCTGTGTCTTACTACAAGCAAGACTTCGTTTCAGGTAAGGGCAGTCACTTTTCAGTTCAAAGGAACTACATCATTCACAAAGCTCACACGTTTCTCATCTTAACTGACAAGCACTGGATGTTAGAGGACCAGTGCATTCTATCTGTTTCAGAAGAAGATTTGGACTACATATAGTCCGTATGTGTAGGAAACACCGTTCTTTTGTTCTGGGCACACTAAGGTTTCCTGCTGTCTTAGAGACTCTTGAAAGCAAGAGTGTGCTTCTTGCTCTAAAGCAGAGTGTGATCCATGGATGAGAACTATGCTGTGTGTTTCCCTTCAGAAAAGGAGTTAAATCCCAGGCTCTGTGTCTTCCTACAAGCAAGACTTTGTTTCAGGTAAGGGCAGTCACTTTTCAGCTCAAACGAACTACATCATTCACGGAGCTCACACGTTTCTCATATTAACAGACAAGCATTGGCTGTTAGAGGACCAGTGCTTTGTATCAGTTTCAGAAGCAGAGTTGGACTAGATATGGTCCGTATGTGTAGGAAACACTGTTCTTTTGTTCTCAGCAACCTCACGTTTCCTGCTGTCTTAGAGACTCTAGAAAGCACGATCGTGCTTCTTGTTCTAAAGCAGAGTGTGATCAATGGATGAGAACACTGCTGTGTGTTTCACTTCAGAAATGGAGTTAAATCCCATGCTCTGAGTCTTCCTACAAGCAAGACTTCTTTTCAGGTAAGGGCAGTCACTTTTCTGCTCAAACGAACTATATCTTTCACGAAGCTCACACGTTTCTCATCTTAACTGACAAGCATTGGATGTTAGAGGAACAGTGCATTCTATCAGTTTCAGAAGAAGATTTGGATTACATATTGTCCTTATGTGTAGGAAACACCGTTCTATTGTTCTAGGCACATTCATGTTTTCCTGCTGTATTAGAGACTCTATAAAGCAAGAGTGTGCTTCTCGCTCTAAAGCAGAGTGTGAAAATGGATGAGACAATGTTGTGTGTTTCACTTCAGAAATGTAGTTAAATCCCATGCTCTGAGTCTCCCTACAAGCAAGACTTTGTTTCAGGTAAGGGCTGTCACTTTTCTGCTCAAAGGAACTACATCCTTCACGAAGCTCACACGTTTCTCATCTTAACTGACAACCATTGGATGTTAGAGGACCAGTGCATTGTATCAGTTTCAGAAGAAGATTTGGACTACATATAGTCTGTATGTGTAGGAAACACCGTTCTTTTGTTCTGGGCACACTCAGATTTCCTGCTGTATTAGAGAATCTAGAAAGCAAGAGGGTGCTTCTTGCTCTATAGCAGAGTGTGATCCATGGATGAGAACTATGCTGTGTGTTTCCCTTCAGAAATGGAGTTAAATCCCAGGCTCTGTGTCTTCCTATAGGCAAGACTTCGTTTCAGGTAAGGGCAGGCACTTTTCTGCTCGAACGAACTACATCGTTCACGAAGCTCAAACGTTTCTCATCTTAATTGACAAGCATTGGATGTTAGAGGACCACTGCTTTGTATCAGTTTCATAAAAAGAGTTGGACTAGATATCGTCTGTATGTGTAGGAAACACCGTTCTTTTCTTCTCAGCACACTCAGGTTTCCTGCTGGCTTAGAGACTTTAGAAAGCAAGAGCGTGCTTCTCGCTCTAAAGCAGAGTGTGATCCATGGATGAGAACTATGCTGAGTGTTTCCCTTCAGAAATGGAGTTAAATCCCAGGCTCTATGTCTTCCTACAAGCAAGACTTCGTTTCAGGTAAGGGCAGTCACTTTTCAGCTCAAACGAACTACATCCTTCACAGAGCTCACACGTTTCTCATCTTAATAGACAAGCATTGGATGTTAGAGGACTAGTGCTTTGTATCACTTTCAGAAGCAGAGTTGGACTAGATATGGTCCGTATGTGTAGGAACAACGTTCTTTTGTTCTCAGCACACTCACTTTTCCTGCTGTCTTAGAGACTTTAGAAAGCAAGAGCGTGCTTCTCGCTCTAAAGCAGAGTGTGAACCATGGATGAGACCTATGCTGTATGTTTCCGTTCAGAAATGGAGTTAAATCCCAGACTCTGTGTCTTCCTACAGGCAAGACTTCGTTTCAGGTAAGGGCAGTCACTTTTCAGCTCAAACGAACTACATTGTTCACGAAGCTCACACGTTTCTCATCTTAACAGGCAAGCATTGGATTTTAGAAGACCAGTGCTTTGTATCAGATTCAGAAGCAGAGTTCGACTATATAATGTCCGTATGTGTAGGAAACATCGTTATTTTGTTCTCAGCACACTCACATTTCCTGCTGTCTTAGAGACTCTAGAAAGCAAGAGCGTGCTTCTTGTTCTAAAGCAGAGTATGATCAATGGATGATTACACTGCTGTGTGTTTTACTTCAGAAATGGAGTTAAATCCTAGGCTCTGAGTCTTCCTACAAGCAAGACTTCAATTCAGGTAAGGGCAGTCACTTTTCTCCTCAAACTAACTACATCGTTCACAAAGCTCACACGTTTCTCATCTTAACTGACGAGCATTGGATGTTAGAGGGTCAGTGCTTTGTATCAGTTTCAGAAGCAGATTTGGACTAGATATGGACTGTATGTGTAGGAAACACCGCTCTTTTGTTCTGTGAACACTCAGATTTCCTGCTGTGTTAGAGACTCTAGAAAGCTAGAGTGTGCTTCTCGCTCTAAAGCAGAGTGTGATTCATGGATGAGAACTATGCTGTGTGTTTCCCTTCAGAAATGGAGTTAAATCCCAGGCTCTGTGTCTTACTACAAGCAAGACTTCGTTTCAGGTAAGAGCAGTCACTTTTCAGTTCAAAGGAACTACATCATTCACAAAGCTCACACGTTTCTCATCTTAACAGACAAGCATTGGATGTTAGAGGACCAGTGCATTCTATCAGTTTCAGAAGGAGATTTGGACTACATATAGTCCGTATGTGTAGGAAACACCGTTCTTTTGTTCTGGGCACACTCACATTTCCTGCTCTCTTAGAGACTCTAGAAAGCAAGAGTGTGATTCTTGCTCTAAAGCAGAGTGTGATCCATGGATGCGAACTATGCTGTGTGTTTCACTTCAGAAATGGAGGTAAATCCCAGGCTCTGAGTCTTCCTACAAGCAAGACTTCGTTTCAGGTAAGGGCAGTCACTTTTCTGCTCAAACGAACTACATCGTTCACGAAGCTCACACGTTTCTCATCTTATCTGACAAGCATTGGATGTTAGAGGACCAGTGCATTGTATCAGTTTCAGAAGAAGGTTTGGACTACATATAGTCCGTATGTGTAGGAAACACCATTCTTTTGTTCTGGGCACACTCAGATTTCCTGCTGTATTAGAGAATCTAGAAAGCAAGAGCGTGCTTCTTGCTCTAAAGCAGAGTGTGATCCATGGATGAGAACTATGCTGTGTGTTTCCCTTCAAAATGGAGTTAAATCCCAGGCTCTGTGTCTTCCTACAAGCAAGACTTCGTTTCAGGTAAGGGCAGTCACTTTTCAGCTCAAACGAACTACAGTGTTCACAAAGCTCACACGTTTCTCATCTTAACAGACAAGGATTGGATTATAGAGGACCAGTGCTTTGTATCAGTTTCAGATGCAGAGTTGGTCTATATAATGTCCGTAATTGTAGGAAACACCGTTCTTTTGTTCTCAGCACACTCACGTTTCCTGCTGTCTTAGAGACTCTAGAAAGCAAGAGCGTGCTTCTTGTTCTAAAGCAGAGTGTGATCAATGGATGATTACACTGCTGTGTGTTTTACTTCAGAAATGGAGTTAAATCCCAGGTTCTGTGTCTTCCTATAAGCAAGACTTCGTGTCAGGTAAGGGCAGTCACTTTTCTGCTCAAATGAACTACATCATTCACGAAGCTCACACGTTTCTCATCTTAATTGACAAGCATTGGATGTTAGAGGACCAGTGCTTTGTATCAGTTTCAGAAGAAGAGTTGGACTAGATATGGTCCATATGTGTAGGAAACACCGTTCTTTTGTTCTGGGCACACTCAGATTTCCTGCTGTATTAGAAATTCTAGAAAGCAAGAGCGTGCTTCTTGCTCTAAAGCAGAGTGTGATCCATGGATGAGAACTATGCTGTGTGTTTCCCTTCAGAAACGGAGTTAAATCCCAGGCTCTGTGTCTTCCTACAAGCAAGACTTCGTTTCAGGTAAGGGCAGTCACTTTTCAGCTCAAACGAACTACATCGTTCACTGAGCTCACACATTTCTCATCTTAACAGACAAGCATTGGATGTTAGAGGACCAGTGCTTTTTATCAGTTTCAGAAGCAGAGTGGACTAGATATGGTCCCTATGTGTAGGAAACACCGTTCTTTTGTTCTCAGCACACTCACTTTTCCTGCTGTCTTAGAGACTCTAGAAAGCAAGAGCGTGCTTCTTGTTCTAAAGCAGAGTGTGATCAATGGATGAGACAATGCTGTGTGTTTCACTTCAGAATTGGAGTTAAATCCCAGGCTCTGAGTCTCCCTACAAGCAAGACTTCATTTCAGGTAAGGGCAGTCACTTTTCTGCTCAAAGAACTACATCGTTCACTGAGCTCACACGTTTCTCATCTTAACAGACAAGCATTGGATGTTAGAGGACCAGTGAATTGTATCAGTTTCAGAAGCAGATAGGGACTACATATGGTCCATATGTGTAGGAAACACCGTTCTTTTGTTCTGGGCACACTCAGATTTCCTGCTGTATTAGAGAGTCTAGAAAGCTAGAGTGTGCTTCTCGCTCTAAAGCAGAGTGTGATCCATGGATGAGAACTATGCTGTGTGTTTCCCTTCAGAAATGGACTTAAATCCCAGGCTCTGTGTCTTACTACAAGCAAGACTTCGTTTCAGGTAAGGGCAGTCACTTTTCAGTTCAAAGGAACTACATCATTCACAAAGCTCACACGTTTCTCATCTTAACTGACAAGCACTGGATGTTAGAGGACCAGTGCATTCTATCTGTTTCAGAAGAAGATTTGGACTACATATAGTCCGTATGTGTAGGAAACACCGTTCTTTTGTTCTCAGCAACCTCACGTTTCCTGCTGTCTTAGAGACTCTAGAAAGCACGATCATGCTTCTTGTTCTAAAGCAGAGTGTGATCAATGGATGAGAACACTGCTGTGTGTTTCACTTCAGAAATGGAGTTAAATCCCATGCTCTGAGTCTTCCTACAAGCAAGACTTCGTTTCAGGTAAGGGCAGTCACTTTTCTGCTCAAACGAACTATATCTTTCACGAAGCTCACACGTTTCTCATCTTAACTGACAAGCATTGGATGTTAGAGGAACAGTGCATTCTATCAGTTTCAGAAGAAGATTTGGATTACATATTGTCCTTATGTGTAGGAAACACCGTTCTTTTGTTCTAGGCACATTCATGTTTTCCTGCTGTATTAGACTCTATAAAGCAAGAGTGTGCTTCTCGCTCTAAAGCAGAGTGTGAAAATGGATGAGACAATGTTGTGTGTTTCACTTCAGAAATGTAGTTAAATCCCATGCTCTGAGTCTCCCTACAAGCAAGACTTTGTTTCAGGTAAGGGCTGTCACTTTTCTGCTCAAAGGAACTACATCCTTCACGAAGCTCACACGTTTCTCATCTTAACAGACAGGCATTGATTTTAGAGGACCAGGGTTTTGTATCAGTTTCAGATGCAGAGTTGGACTATATAATGTCCGTAAGGGTAGGAAACACTGTTCTTTTGTTCTCAGCACACTCACATTTCCTGCTGTCTTAGAGAATCTAGAAAGCAAGAGCGTGCTTCTTGTTCTAAAGCAGAGTTTGATCAATGGATGATTACACGGCTGTGTGTTTTACTTCAGAAATGGAGTTAAATCCCAGGCTCTGAGTCTTCCTACAAGCAAGAATTCAATTCAGGTAAGGACAGTCACTTTTCTGCTCAAACGAACTACACCATTTAAGAGGCTCACACGTTTCTCATCTTAACTGACAAGCATTGGATGTAAGATGGTCAGTGCTTTGTATCAGTTTCAGAAGCAGAATTGGACTACCTAACGTCCATATGTGTAGGAAACACCCTTCTTTTGTTCTGGGCACACTCAGATTTCCTGCTGTATTAGAGAATCTAGAAAGAAAGAGTGTGCTTCTCTCTCTAAAGCAGAGTGTGATCCATGGATGAGAACTATGCTGTGTGTTTCCATTCAGAAATGGACTTAAATCCCAGGCTCTGTTTCTTACTACAAGCAAGACTTCGTTCCAGGTAAGGGCAGTCACTTTTCAGTTCAAAGGAACTACATCATTCACTAAGCTCACACGTTTCTCATCCTAACAGACAAGCATTGGATGTTAGAGGACCAGTGCTTTGTATCAGTTTCAGAAGCAGAGTTGGACTAGAAATGGTCCGTATGTGTAAGAAACACCGTTCTTTTGTTCTCAGCACACTCACGTTTCCTGCTGTCTTAGAGACTCTAGAAAGCAAGAGCGTGCTTCTTGTTCTAAAGCAGAGTGTGATCAATGGATGAGACAATGCTGTGTGTTTCACTTCAGAATTGGAGTTAAATCCCAGGCTCTGAGTCTCCCTACAAGCAAGACTTCGTTTCAGGTAAGGGCAGTCACTTTTCTGCTCAAAGGAACTACATCGTTCACGAAGCTCACACGTTTCTCATCTTAACTGACAAGCATTGGATATTAGAGGACCAGTGCATTGTATCAGTTTCAGAAGAAGATTAGGACTACATATAGTCCGTATGTGTAGGAAACACCTTTCTTTTGTTCTGGGCACAATCAGATTTCCTGCTGTATTAGAGAATCTAGAAAGCAAGAGCGTGCTTCTTGCTCAAAAGCAGAGTGTGATCCATGGATGAGAACTATGCTGTGTGTTTCCCTTCAGAAATGGAGTTAAATCCCATGCTCTGAGTCTTCCTACAAGCAAGACTTCGTTTCAGGTAAGGGCAGTCACTTTTCTGCTCAAAGGAACTACATCGTTCACGAAGCTCAAACGTTTCTCATCTTAATTGACAAGCATTGGGTGTTAGAGGACCACTGCTTTGTATCAGTTTCATAAAAAGAGTTGGACTAGATATCGTCCGTATGTGTAGGACACACCGTTCTATTCTTCTCAGCATACTCAGGTTTTCTGCTGGCTTAGAGACTTTAGAAAGCAAGAGCGTGCTTCTTGCTCTAAAGCAGAGTGTGATCCATGGATGAGAACTATGCTGTGTGTTTCCCTTCAGAAATGGAGTTAAATCCCAGGCTCTGTGTCTTCCTACAAGCAAGACTTCGTTTCAGGTAAGGGCAGTCACTTTTCAGCTCAAACGAACTACATCCTTCACTGAGCTCACACGTTTCTCATCTTAATAGACAAGCATTGGATGTTAGAGGACTAGTGCTTTGTATCACTTTCAGAAGCAGAGTTGGACTAGATATGGTCCGTATGTGTAGGAACACCGTTCTTTTGTTCTCAGCACACTCACGTTTTCTGAAGTCTTAGAGAATCTAGAAAGCAAGAGCGTGCTTCTCGCTCTAAAGCAGAGTGTGAACCATGGATGAGACCTATGCTGTATGTTTCCGTTCAGAAATGGAGTTAAATCCCAGACTCTGTGTCTTCCTACAAGCAAGACTTCCTTTCAGGTAAGGGCAGTCACTTTTCTGCTCAAACGAACTACACCGTTCACGAGGATCACACGTTTCTCATCTTAACTGACAAGCATTGGATGTAAGATGGTCAGTGCTTTGTATCAGTTTCAGAAGCAGATTTGGACTACATAAGGTCCATATGTGTAGGAAACACCCTTCTTTTGTTCTGGGCACACTCAGATTTCCTGCTGTATTAGAGAATCTAGAAAGAAAGAGTGTGCTTCTCGCTCTAAAGCAAAGTGTGATCCATGGATGAGAACTATGCTGTGTGTTTCCATTCAGAAATGGACTTAAATCCCAGGCTCTGTTTCTTACTACAAGCAAGACTTCGTTCCAGGTAAGGGCAGTCACTTTTCAGTTCAAAGGAACTACATCATTCACTAAGCTCACACGATTCTCACCTTAACAGACAAGCATTGGATGTTAGAGGACCAGTGCTTTGTATCAGTTTCAGAAGCAGAGTTGGACTAGATATGGTCCGTATGTGTAGGAAACACCGTTCTTTTGTTCTCAGCACACTCACGTTTCCCGCAGTCTTAGAGACTCTAGAAAGCAAGAGCGTGCTTCTTGTTCTAAAGCAGAGTGTGATCAATGGATGAGACAATGCTGTGTGTTTCACTTGAGAAATGGAGTTAAATCCCATGCTCTGAGTCTCCATACAAGCAAGACTTCGTTTCAGGTAAGGGCAGTCACTTTTCTGCTCAAAGGAACTACAACATTCACGAAGCTCACACGTTTCTCATCTTAACTGACAACCATTGGATGTTAGAACACCAGTGCATTGTATCAGTTTCAGAAGAAGATTTGGACTACATATAGTCCGTATGTGTAGGAAACACCCTTCTTTTGTTTTGGGCACCCTCAGATTTCCTGCTGTATTAGAGACTCTAGAAAGCAAGAGCGTGCTTCTCGCTCTAAAGCAGAGTGGGAACCATGGATGAGAACTATGCTGTGTGTTTCCCTTCAGAAAAGGAGTTAAATCCCAGGCTCTGTGTCTTCCTACAAGCAAGACTTCGTTTCAGGTAAGTGCAGTCACTTTTTAGCTCAAACGAACTACATCGTTCACGGAGCTCACACGTTTCTCATCTTAACAGACAAGCATTGGATGTTAGAGGACCAGTGCTTTGTATCAGTTTCAGAAGCAGAGTTCGACTAGATATGGTCCGTATGTGTATGAAACACAATTCTTTTGTTCTCAGCAAACTCACGTTTCCTGCTGTCTTAGAGACTCTAGAAAGAAGAGCATGCTTCTTGTTCAAACGAATATTGTGATCAATGGATGAGAACACTGCTGTGTGTTTCACTTCAGAAATGGAGTTAAATCCCAGGCTCTGAGTCTTCCTACAAGCAAGACTTTGTTTCAGGTAAGGGCAGTCAGTTTTCTGCTCAAACGAACTACATCATTCACGAAGCTCACACGTTTCTCATCTTAACTGACAAGCATTGGATGTTAGAGGGTCAGTGCTTTGTATCAGTTTCAGAAGCAGATTTGGTCTACATATGGTCCATTGTGTAGGAAACACCGATCTTTTGTTCTGGGCACACTCACGTTTCCTGCTGTCTTAGAGACTTTAGGAAGCAAGAGCATGCTTCTCGCTCTAAAGCAGAGTGTGATCCATGGATGAGAACACTGCTGTGTGTTTCACATCAGAAATGGAGTTAAATCCCAGGCTCTGAGTCTTCCTACAAGCAAGACTTCGTTTCAGGTAAGGGCAGTCACTTTTCTGCTCAAACAAACTACATCGTTCTCAAACCTCACACGTTTCTCATCGTAATTGAGAAGCATTGGATGTTAGAGGACCAGTGCTTTGTATCAGTTTCAGAAGCAGAGTTGGACTAGATATGGTCCGTATGTGTAGGAAACACCGTTCTTTTGTTCTCAGCACACTCACGTTTCCTGCTGTCTTAGAGAATCTAGAAAGCAAGAGCGTGCTTCTTGTTCTAAAGCAGAGTTTGATCAATGGATGATTACACGGCTGTGTGTTTTACTTCAGAAATGGAGTTAAATCCCAGGCTCTGAGTCTTCCTACAAGCAAGACTTCAATTCAGGTAAGGGCAGTCACTTTTCTGCTCAAACGAACTACACTGTTCACGAAGCTCACACGTTTCTCATCTTAACTGACAAGCATTGGATGTTAAAGGACCAGTGATTTGTCTCAGTTTCAGAAGCAGAGTTGGACTAGATATGGTCCGCATGTGTAGGAAACACCGTTCATTTGTTCTCAGCACACTCACGTTTCTCGCAGTCTTAGAGACTCTAGAAAGCAAGAGCGTGCTTCTTGTTCTAAAGCAGAGTGGTATCAATGGATGAGACAATGCTGTGTGTTTCACTTGAGAAATGGAGTTAAAACCATGCTCTGAGTCTCCCTACAAGCAAGACTTCGTTTCAGGTAAGGGCAGTCACTTTTCTCCTCAAAGGAACTACATCGTTCACGAAGCTCACACGTTTCTCATCTTAACTGACAACCATTGGATGTTAGAACACCAGTGCATTGTATCAGTTTCAGAAGAAGATTTGGACTACATATGGTCCATATGTGCAGGAAACACCCTTCTTTTTTTCTGGACACACTCAGATTTCCTGCTGTATTAGAAAATCTAGAAAGCAAGAGTGTGCTTCTCCCTCTAAAGCAGAGTGTGATCCATGGATGAGAACTATGCTGTGTGTTTCCCTTCAGAAATGGACTTAAATCCCAGGCTCTGTGTCTTACTACAAGCAAGACTTCGTTTCAGGTAAGGGCAGTCACTTTTCAGTTCAAAGGAACTACATCATTCACAAAGCTCACACGTTTCTCATCTTAACTGAAAAGCATTGGATGTTAGAGGACCAGTGCTTTGTATCACTCTCAGAAGCAGAGTTGGACTAGATATGGTCTGTATGTGTAGGAAACACCGTTCTTTTGTTCTCAGCACACTCACGTTTCCTGAAGTCTTAGAGACTGTAGAAAGCAAGAGCGTGCTTCTCGCTCTAAAGCAGAGTGGGAACCATGGATGAGAACTATGCTGTGTGTTTCCCTTCAGAAAAGGAGTTAAATCCCAGGCTCTGTGTCTTCCTACAAGCAAGACTTTGTTTCAGGTAAGGGCAGTCACTTTTCAGCTCAAACGAACTACATCGTTCACGGAGCTCACACGTTTCTCATCTTAACAGACAAGCATTGGATGTTAGAGGACCAGTGCTTTGTATCAGTTTCAGAAGCAGAGTTTGACTAGATATGGTCCGAATGTGTATGAAACACCGTTCTTTTGTTCTCAGCAAACTCACGTTTCCTGCTGTCTTAGAGACTCTAGAAAGAAGAGCATGCTTCTTGTTCAAACGCATATTGTGATCAATGGATGAGAACACTGCTGTGTGTTTCACTTCAGAAATGGAGTTAAATCCCAGGCTCTGAGTCTTCCTACAAGCAAGACTTTGGTTCAGGTAAGGGCAGTCACTTTTCAGCTCAAACGAACTACATCGTTCACGGAGCTCACACGTTTCTCATCTTAACAGACAAGCATTGGATTTTAGAGGACCAGGGTTTTGTATCAGTTTCAGATGCAGAGTTGGACTATATAATGTCTATAAGGGTAGGAAACACTGTTCTTTTGTTCTCAGCACACTCACATTTCCTGCTCTCTTAGAGAATCTAGAAAGCAAGAGCGTGCTTCTCCCTCTAAAGCAGAGGGTGATCAATGGATGATTACACGGATGTGTGTTTTACTTCAGAAATGGAGTTAAATCCCAGGCTCTGTGTCTTCCAACAGGCAAGACTTCGTTTCAGGTAAGGGCAGTCACTTTTCAGCTCAAACGAACTACATTGTTCACGAAGCTCACACGTTTCTCATCTTAACAGGCAAGCATTGGATTTTAGAAGACCAGTGCTTTGTATCAGATTCAGAAGCAGAGTTCGACTATATAATGTCTGTATGTGTAGGAAACATCGTTATTTTGTTCTCAGCACACTCACATTTCCTGCTGTCTTAGAGACTCTAGAAAGCAAGAGCGTGCTTCTTGTTCTAAAGCAGAGTGTGATCAATGGATGATTACACTGCTGTGTGTTTTACTTCAGAAATGGAGTTAAATCCTAGGCTCTGAGTCTTCCTACAAGCAAGACTTCAATTCAGGTAAGGGCAGTCACTTTTCTCCTCAAACTAACTACATCGTTCACGAAGCTCACACGTTTCTCATCTTAACTGACGAGCATTGGATGTTAGAGGGTCAGTGCTTTGTATCAGTTTCAGAAGCAGATTTGGACTACATATGGTCTGTATGTGTAGGAAACACCGCTCTTTTGTTCTGTGAACACTCAGATTTCCTGCTGTGTTAGAGACTCTAGAAAGCTAGAGTGTGCTTCTCGCTCTAAAGCAGAGTGTGATTCATGGATGAGAACTATGCTGTGTGTTTCCCTTCAGAAATGGAGTTAAATCCCAGGCTCTGTGTCTTACTACAAGCAAGACTTCGTTTCAGGTAAGGGCAGTCACTTTTCAGTTCAAAGGAACTACATCATTCACAAAGCTCACACGTTTCTCATCTTAACTGACAAGCACTGGATGTTTGAGGACCAGTGCATTCTATCTGTTTCAGAAGAAGATTTGGACTACATATAGTCCATATGTGTAGGAAACACCGTTCTTTTGTTCTGGGCACACTAAGGTTTCCTGCTGTCTTAGAGACTCTTGAAAGCAAGAGTGTGCTTCTTGCTCTAAAGCAGAGTGTGATCCATGGATGAGAACTATGCTGTGTGTTTCCCTTCAGAAAAGGAGTTAAATCCCAGGCTCTGTGTCTTCCTACAAGCAAGACTTTGTTTCAGGTAAGGGCAGTCACTTTTCAGCTCAAACGAACTACATCATTCACGGAGCTCACACGTTTCTCATATTAACAGACAAGCATTGGCTGTTAGAGGACCAGTGCTTTGTATCAGTTTCAGAAGCAGAGTTGGACTAGATATGGTCCGTATGTGTAGGAAACACTGTTCTTTTGTTCTCAGCAACCTCACGTTTCCTGCTGTCTTAGAGACTCTAGAAAGCACGATCGTGCTTCTTGTTCTAAAGCAGAGTGTGATCAATGGATGAGAACACTGCTGTGTGTTTCACTTCAGAAATGGAGTTAAATCCCATGCTCTGAGTCTTCCTACAAGCAAGACTTCTTTTCAGGTAAGGGCAGTCACTTTTCTGCTCAAACGAACTATATCTTTCACGAAGCTCACACGTTTCTCATCTTAACTGACAAGCATTGGATGTTAGAGGAACAGTGCATTCTATCAGTTTCAGAAGAAGATTTGGATTACATATTGTCCTTATGTGTAGGAAACACCGTTCTATTGTTCTAGGCACATTCATGTTTTCCTGCTGTATTAGAGACTCTATAAAGCAAGAGTGTGCTTCTCGCTCTAAAGCAGAGTGTGAAAATGGATGAGACAATGTTGTGTGTTTCACTTCAGAAATGTAGTTAAATCCCATGCTCTGAGTCTCCCTACAAGCAAGACTTTGTTTCAGGTAAGGGCTGTCACTTTTCTGCTCAAAGGAACTACATCCTTCACGAAGCTCACACGTTTCTCATCTTAACTGACAACCATTGGATGTTAGAGGACCAGTGCATTGTATCAGTTTCAGAAGAAGATTTGGACTACATATAGTCTGTATGTGTAGGAAACACCGTTCTTTTGTTCTGGGCACACTCAGATTTCCTGCTGTATTAGAGAATCTAGAAAGCAAGAGGGTGCTTCTTGCTCTATAGCAGAGTGTGATCCATGGATGAGAACTATGCTGTGTGTTTCCCTTCAGAAATGGAGTTAAATCCCAGGCTCTGTGTCTTCCTACAGGCAAGACTTCGTTTCAGGTAAGGGCAGGCACTTTTCTGCTCGAACGAACTACATCGTTCACGAAGCTCAAACGTTTCTCATCTTAATTGACAAGCATTGGATGTTAGAGGACCACTGCTTTGTATCAGTTTCATAAAAAGAGTTGGACTAGATATCGTCTGTATGTGTAGGAAACACCGTTCTTTTCTTCTCAGCACACTCAGGTTTCCTGCTGGCTTAGAGACTTTAGAAAGCAAGAGCGTGCTTCTCGCTCTAAAGCAGAGTGTGATCCATGGATGAGAACTATGCTGAGTGTTTCCCTTCAGAAATGGAGTTAAATCCCAGGCTCTGTGTCTTCCTACAAGCAAGACTTCGTTTCAGGTAAGGGCAGTCACTTTTCAGCTCAAACGAACTACATCCTTCACAGAGCTCACACGTTTCTCATCTTAATAGACAAGCATTGGATGTTAGAGGACTAGTGCTTTGTATCACTTTCAGAAGCAGAGTTGGACTAGATATGGTCCGTATGTGTAGGAACAACGTTCTTTTGTTCTCAGCACACTCACTTTTCCTGCTGTCTTAGAGACTTTAAAAAGCAAGAGCGTGCTTCTCGCTCTAAAGCAGAGTGTGAACCATGGATGAGACCTATGCTGTATGTTTCCGTTCAGAAATGGAGTTAAATCCCAGACTCTGTGTCTTCCTACAGGCAAGACTTCGTTTCAGGTAAGGGCAGTCACTTTTCAGCTTAAACGAACTACATTGTTCACGAAGCTCACACGTTTCTCATCTTAACAGGCAAGCATTGGATTTTAGAAGACCAGTGCTTTGTATCAGATTCAGAAGCAGAGTTCGACTATATAATGTCCGTATGTGTAGGAAACATCGTTATTTTGTTCTCAGCACACTCACATTTCCTGCTGTCTTAGAGACTCTAGAAAGCAAGAGCGTGCTTCTTGTTCTAAAGCAGAGTATGATCAATGGATGATTACACTGCTGTGTGTTTTACTTCAGAAATGGAGTTAAATCCTAGGCTCTGAGTCTTCCTACAAGCAAGACTTCAATTCAGGTAAGGGCAGTCACTTTTCTCCTCAAACTAACTACATCGTTCACAAAGCTCACACGTTTCTCATCTTAACTGACGAGCATTGGATGTTAGAGGGTCAGTGCTTTGTATCAGTTTCAGAAGCAGATTTGGACTAGATATGGTCTGTATGTGTAGGAAACACCGCTCTTTTGTTCTGTGAACACTCAGATTTCCTGCTGTGTTAGAGACTCTAGAAAGCTAGAGTGTGCTTCTCGCTCTAAAGCAGAGTGTGATTCATGGATGAGAACTATGCTGTGTGTTTCCCTTCAGAAATGGAGTTAAATCCCAGGCTCTGTGTCTTACTACAAGCAAGACTTCGTTTCAGGTAAGAGCAGTCACTTTTCAGTTCAAAGGAACTACATCATTCACAAAGCTCACACGTTTCTCATCTTAACAGACAAGCATTGGATGTTAGAGGACCAGTGCATTCTATCAGTTTCAGAAGGAGATTTGGACTACATATAGTCCGTATGTGTAGGAAACACCGTTCTTTTGTTCTGGGCACACTCACATTTCCTGCTCTCTTAGAGACTCTAGAAAGCAAGAGTGTGATTCTTGCTCTAAAGCAGAGTGTGATCCATGGATGCGAACTATGCTGTGTGTTTCACTTCAGAAATGGAGGTAAATCCCAGGCTCTGAGTCTTCCTACAAGCAAGACTTCGTTTCAGGTAAGGGCAGTCACTTTTCTGCTCAAAGGAACTACATCCTTCACGAAGCTCACACGTTTCTCATCTTAACAGACAAGCATTGATTTTAGAGGACCAGGGTTTTGTATCAGTTTCAGATGCAGAGTTGGACTATATAATGTCCGTAAGGGTAGGAAACACTGTTCTTTTGTTCTCAGCACACTCACATTTCCTGCTGTCTTAGAGAATCTAGAAAGCAAGAGCGTGCTTCTTGTTCTAAAGCAGAGTTTGATCAATGGATGATTACACGGCTGTGTGTTTTACTTCAGAAATGGAGTTAAATCCCAGGCTCTGAGTCTTCCTACAAGCAAGACTTCAATTCAGGTAAGGACAGTCACTTTTCTGCTCAAACGAACTACACCATTTACGAGGCTCACACGTTTCTCATCTTAACTGACAAGCATTGGATGTAAGATGGTCAGTGCTTTGTATCAGTTTCAGAAGCAGATTTGGACTACCTAACGTCCATATGTGTAGGAAACACCCTTCTTTTGTTCTGGGCACACTCAGATTTCCTGCTGTATTAGAGAATCTAGAAAGAAAGAGTGTGCTTCTCTCTCTAAAGCAGAGTGTGATCCATGGATGAGAACTATGCTGTGTGTTTCCATTCAGAAATGGACTTAAATCCCAGGCTCTGTTTCTTACTACAAGCAAGACTTCGTTCCAGGTAAGGGCAGTCACTTTTCAGTTCAAAGGAACTACATCATTCACTAAGCTCACACGTTTCTCATCCTAACAGACAAGCATTGGATGTTAGAGGACCAGTGCTTTGTATCAGTTTCAGAAGCAGAGTTGGACTAGAAATGGTCCGTATGTGTAAGAAACACCGTTCTTTTGTTCTCAGCACACTCACGTTTCCTGCTGTCTTAGAGACTCTAGAAAGCAAGAGCGTGCTTCTTGTTCTAAAGCAGAGTGTGATCAATGGATGAGACAATGCTGTGTGTTTCACTTCAGAATTGGAGTTAAATCCCAGGCTCTGAGTCTCCCTACAAGCAAGACTTCGTTTCAGGTAAGGGCAGTCACTTTTCTGCTCAAAGGAACTACATCGTTCACGAAGCTCACACGTTTCTCATCTTAACTGACAAGCATTGGATATTAGAGGACCAGTGCATTGTATCAGTTTCAGAAGAAGATTAGGACTACATATAGTCCGTATGTGTAGGAAACACCTTTCTTTTGTTCTGGGCACAATCAGATTTCCTGCTGTATTAGAGAATCTAGAAAGCAAGAGCGTGCTTCTTGCTCAAAAGCAGAGTGTGATCCATGGATGAGAACTATGCTGTGTGTTTCCCTTCAGAAATGGAGTTAAATCCCATGCTCTGAGTCTTCCTACAAGCAAGACTTCGTTTCAGGTAAGGGCAGTCACTTTTCTGCTCAAAGGAACTACATCGTTCACGAAGCTCAAACGTTTCTCATCTTAATTGACAAGCATTGGGTGTTAGAGGACCACTGCTTTGTATCATTTCATAAAAAAAGTTGGACTAGATATCGTCCGTATGTGTAGGACACACCGTTCTATTCTTCTCAGCATACTCAGGTTTTCTGCTGGCTTAGAGACTTTAGAAAGCAAGAGCGTGCTTCTTGCTCTAAAGCAGAGTGTGATCCATGGATGAGAACTATGCTGTGTGTTTCCCTTCAGAAATGGAGTTAAATCCCAGGCTCTGTGTCTTCCTACAAGCAAGACTTCGTTTCAGGTAAGGGCAGTCACTTTTCAGCTCAAACGAACTACATCCTTCACTGAGCTCACACGTTTCTCATCTTAATAGACAAGCATTGGATGTTAGAGGACTAGTGCTTTGTATCACTTTCAGAAGCAGAGTTGGACTAGATATGGTCCGTATGTGTAGGAACACCGTTCTTTTGTTCTCAGCACACTCAGGTTTTCTGAAGTCTTAGAGTCTTTAGAAAGCAAGAGCGTGCTTCTCGCTCTAAAGCAGAGTGTGAACCATGGATGAGACCTATGCTGTATGTTTCCGTTCAGAAATGGAGTTAAATCCCAGACTCTGTGTCTTCCTACAAGCAAGACTTCCTTTCAGGTAAGGGCAGTCACTTTTCTGCTCAAACGAACTACACCGTTCACGAGGATCACACGTTTCTCATCTTAACTGACAAGCATTGGATGTAAGATGGTCAGTGCTTTGTATCAGTTTCAGAAGCAGATTTGGACTACATAAGGTCCATATGTGTAGGAAACACCCTTCTTTTGTTCTGGGCACACTCAGATTTCCTGCTGTATTAGAGAATCTAGAAAGAAAGAGTGTGCTTCTCGCTCTAAAGCAGAGTGGGAACCATGGATGAGAACTATGCTGTGTGTTTCCCTTCAGAAAAGGAGTTAAATCCCAGGCTCTGTGTCTTCCTACAAGCAAGACTTTGGTTCAGGTAAGGGCAGTCACTTTTCAGCTCAAACGAACTACATCGTTCACGGAGCTCACACGTTTCTCATCTTAACAGACAAGCATTGGATTTTAGAGGACCAGGGTTTTGTATCAGTTTCAGATGCAGAGTTGGACTATATAATGTCTATAAGGGTAGGAAACACTGTTCTTTTGTTCTCAGCACACTCACATTTCCTGCTCTCTTAGAGAATCTAGAAAGCAAGAGCGTGCTTCTCCCTCTAAAGCAGAGGGTGATCAATGGATGATTACACGGATGTGTGTTTTACTTCAGAAATGGAGTTAAATCCCAGGCTCTGTGTCTTCCAACAGGCAAGACTTCGTTTCAGGTAAGGGCAGTCACTTTTCAGCTCAAACGAACTACATTGTTCACGAAGCTCACACGTTTCTCATCTTAACAGGCAAGCATTGGATTTTAGAAGACCAGTGCTTTGTATCAGATTCAGAAGCAGAGTTCGACTATATAATGTCCGTATGTGTAGGAAACATCGTTATTTTGTTCTCAGCACACTCACATTTCCTGCTGTCTTAGAGACTCTAGAAAGCAAGAGCGTGCTTCTTGTTCTAAAGCAGAGTGTGATCAATGGATGATTACACTGCTGTGTGTTTTACTTCAGAAATGGAGTTAAATCCTAGGCTCTGAGTCTTCCTACAAGCAAGACTTCAATTCAGGTAAGGGCAGTCACTTTTCTCCTCAAACTAACTACATCGTTCACGAAGCTCACACGTTTCTCATCTTAACTGACGAGCATTGGATGTTAGAGGGTCAGTGCTTTGTATCAGTTTCAGAAGCAGATTTGGACTACATATGGTCTGTATGTGTAGGAAACACCGCTCTTTTGTTCTGTGAACACTCAGATTTCCTGCTGTGTTAGAGACTCTAGAAAGCTAGAGTGTGCTTCTCGCTCTAAAGCAGAGTGTGATTCATGGATGAGAACTATGCTGTGTGTTTCCCTTCAGAAATGGAGTTAAATCCCAGGCTCTGTGTCTTACTACAAGCAAGACTTCGTTTCAGGTAAGGGCAGTCACTTTTCAGTTCAAAGGAACTACATCATTCACAAAGCTCACACGTTTCTCATCTTAACTGACAAGCACTGGATGTTAGAGGACCAGTGCATTCTATCTGTTTCAGAAGAAGATTTGGACTACATATAGTCCGTATGTGTAGGAAACACCGTTCTTTTGTTCTGGGCACACTAAGGTTTCCTGCTGTCTTAGAGACTCTTGAAAGCAAGAGTGTGCTTCTTGCTCTAAAGCAGAGTGTGATCCATGGATGAGAACTATGCTGTGTGTTTCCCTTCAGAAAAGGAGTTAAATCCCAGGCTCTGTGTCTTCCTACAAGCAAGACTTTGTTTCAGGTAAGGGCAGTCACTTTTCAGCTCAAACGAACTACATCATTCACGGAGCTCACACGTTTCTCATATTAACAGACAAGCATTGGCTGTTAGAGGACCAGTGCTTTGTATCAGTTTCAGAAGCAGAGTTGGACTAGATATGGTCCGTATGTGTAGGAAACACTGTTCTTTTGTTCTCAGCAACCTCACGTTTCCTGCTGTCTTAGAGACTCTAGAAAGCACGATCGTGCTTCTTGTTCTAAAGCAGAGTGTGATCAATGGATGAGAACACTGCTGTGTGTTTCACTTCAGAAATGGAGTTAAATCCCATGCTCTGAGTCTTCCTACAAGCAAGACTTCTTTTCAGGTAAGGGCAGTCACTTTTCTGCTCAAACGAACTATATCTTTCACGAAGCTCACACGTTTCTCATCTTAACTGACAAGCATTGGATGTTAGAGGAACAGTGCATTCTATCAGTTTCAGAAGAAGATTTGGATTACATATTGTCCTTATGTGAAGGAAACACCGTTCTATTGTTCTAGGCACATTCATGTTTTCCTGCTGTATTAGAGACTCTATAAAGCAAGAGTGTGCTTCTCGCTCTAAAGCAGAGTGTGAAAATGGATGAGACAATGTTGTGTGTTTCACTTCAGAAATGTAGTTAAATCCCATGCTCTGAGTCTCCCTACAAGCAAGACTTTGTTTCAGGTAAGGGCTGTCACTTTTCTGCTCAAAGGAACTACATCCTTCACGAAGCTCACACGTTTCTCATCTTAACTGACAACCATTGGATGTTAGAGGACCAGTGCATTGTATCAGTTTCAGAAGAAGATTTGGACTACATATAGTCTGTATGTGTAGGAAACACCGTTCTTTTGTTCTGGGCACACTCAGATTTCCTGCTGTATTAGAGAATCTAGAAAGCAAGAGGGTGCTTCTTGCTCTATAGCAGAGTGTGATCCATGGATGAGAACTATGCTGTGTGTTTCCCTTCAGAAATGGAGTTAAATCCCAGGCTCTGTGTCTTCCTACAGGCAAGACTTCGTTTCAGGTAAGGGCAGGCACTTTTCTGCTCGAACGAACTACATCGTTCACGAAGCTCAAAAGTTTCTCATCTTAATTGACAAGCATTGGATGTTAGAGGACCACTGCTTTGTATCAGTTTCATAAAAAGAGTTGGACTAGATATCGTCTGTATGTGTAGGAAACACCGTTCTTTTCTTCTCAGCACACTCAGGTTTCCTGCTGGCTTAGAGACTTTAGAAAGCAAGAGCGTGCTTCTCGCTCTAAAGCAGAGTGTGATCCATGGATGAGAACTATGCTGAGTGTTTCCCTTCAGAAATGGAGTTAAATCCCAGGCTCTGTGTCTTCCTACAAGCAAGACTTCGTTTCAGGTAAGGGCAGTCACTTTTCAGCTCAAACGAACTACATCCTTCACAGAGCTCACACGTTTCTCATCTTAATAGACAAGCATTGGATGTTAGAGGACTAGTGCTTTGTATCAGTTTCAGAAGCAGATTTGGACTACATAAGGTCCATATGTGTAGGAAACACCCTTCTTTTGTTCTGGGCACACTCAGATTTCCTGCTGTATTAGAGAATCTAGAAAGAAAGAGTGTGCTTCTCGCTCTAAAGCAAAGTGTGATCCATGGATGAGAACTATGCTGTGTGTTTCCATTCAGAAATGGACTTAAATCCCAGGCTCTGTTTCTTACTACAAGCAAGACTTCGTTCCAGGTAAGGGCAGTCACTTTTCAGTTCAAAGGAACTACATCATTCACTAAGCTCACACGATTCTCACCTTAACAGACAAGCATTGGATGTTAGAGGACCAGTGCTTTGTATCAGTTTCAGAAGCAGAGTTGGACTAGATATGGTCCGTATGTGTAGGAAACACCGTTCTTTTGTTCTCAGCACACTCACGTTTCCCGCAGTCTTAGAGACTCTAGAAAGCAAGAGCGTGCTTCTTGTTCTAAAGCAGAGTGTGATCAATGGATGAGACAATGCTGTGTGTTTCACTTGAGAAATGGAGTTAAATCCCATGCTCTGAGTCTCCATACAAGCAAGACTTCGTTTCAGGTAAGGGCAGTCACTTTTCTGCTCAAAGGAACTACAACATTCACGAAGCTCACACGTTTCTCATCTTAACTGACAACCATTGGATGTTAGAACACCAGTGCATTGTATCAGTTTCAGAAGAAGATTTGGACTACATATAGTCCGTATGTGTAGGAAACACCCTTCTTTTGTTTTGGGCACCCTCAGATTTCCTGTTGTATTAGAGACTCTAGAAAGCAAGAGCGTGCTTCTCGCTCTAAAGCAGAGTGGGAACCATGGATGAGAACTATGCTGTGTGTTTCCCTTCAGAAAAGGAGTTAAATCCCAGGCTCTGTGTCTTCCTACAAGCAAGACTTCGTTTCAGGTAAGTGCAGTCACTTTTTAGCTCAAACGAACTACATCGTTCACGGAGCTCACACGTTTCTCATCTTAACAGACAAGCATTGGATGTTAGAGGACCAGTGCTTTGTATCAGTTTCAGAAGCAGAGTTAGACTAGATATGGTCCGTATGTGTATGAAACACAATTCTTTTGTTCTCAGCAAACTCACGTTTCCTGCTGTCTTAGAGACTCTAGAAAGAAGAGCATGCTTCTTGTTCAAACGAATATTGTGATCAATGGATGAGAACACTGCTGTGTGTTTCACTTCAGAAATGGTGTTAAATCCCAGGCTCTGAGTCTTCCTACAAGCAAGACTTTGTTTCAGGTAAGGGCAGTCAGTTTTCTGCTCAAACGAACTACATCATTCACGAAGCTCACACGTTTCTCATCTTAACTGACAAGCATTGGATGTTAGAGGGTCAGTGCTTTGTATCAGTTTCAGAAGCAGATTTGGTCTACATATGGTCCATTGTGTAGGAAACACCGATCTTTTGTTCTGGGCACACTCACGTTTCCTGCTGTCTTAGAGACTTTAGGAAGCAAGAGCATGCTTCTCGCTCTAAAGCAGAGTGTGATCCATGGATGAGAACACTGCTGTGTGTTTCACATCAGAAATGGAGTTAAATCCCAGGCTCTGAGTCTTCCTACAAGCAAGACTTCGTTTCAGGTAAGGGCAGTCACTTTTCTGCTCAAACAAACTACATCGTTCTCAAACCTCACACGTTTCTCATCGTAATTGAGAAGCATTGGATGTTAGAGGACCAGTGCTTTGTATCAGTTTCAGAAGCAGAGTTGGACTAGATATGGTCCGTATGTGTAGGAAACACCGTTCTTTTGTTCTCAGCACACTCACGTTTCCTGCTGTCTTAGAGAATCTAGAAAGCAAGAGCGTGCTTCTTGTTCTAAAGCAGAGTTTGATCAATGGATGATTACACGGCTGTGTGTTTTACTTCAGAAATGGAGTTAAATCCCAGGCTCTGAGTCTTCCTACAAGCAAGACTTCAATTCAGGTAAGGGCAGTCACTTTTCTGCTCAAACGAACTACACCGTTCACGAAGCTCACACGTTTCTCATCTTAACTGACAAGCATTGGATGTTAAAGGACCAGTGATTTGTCTCAGTTTCAGATGCAGAGTTGGACTAGATATGGTCCGCATGTGTAGGAAACACCGTTCATTTGTTCTCAGCACACTCACGTTTCTCGCAGTCTTAGAGACTCTAGAAAGCAAGAGCGTGCTTCTTGTTCTAAAGCAGAGTGGTATCAATGGATGAGACAATGCTGTGTGTTTCACTTGAGAAATGGAGTTAAAACCATGCTCTGAGTCTCCCTACAAGCAAGACTTCGTTTCAGGTAAGGGCAGTCACTTTTCTCCTCAAAGGAACTACATCGTTCACGAAGCTCACACGTTTCTCATCTTAACTGACAACCATTGGATGTTAGAACACCAGTGCATTGTATCAGTTTCAGAAGAAGATTTGGACTACATATGGTCCATATGTGCAGGAAACACCCTTCTTTTTTTCTGGACACACTCAGATTTCCTGCTGTATTAGAAAATCTAGAAAGCAAGAGTGTGCTTCTCCCTCTAAAGCAGAGTGTGATCCATGGATGAGAACTATGCTGTGTGTTTCCCTTCAGAAATGGACTTAAATCCCAGGCTCTGTGTCTTACTACAAGCAAGACTTCGTTTCAGGTAAGGGCAGTCACTTTTCAGTTCAAAGGAACTACATCATTCACAAAGCTCACACGTTTCTCATCTTAACTGAAAAGCATTGGATGTTAGAGGACCAGTGCTTTGTATCACTCTCAGAAGCAGAGTTGGACTAGATATGGTCTGTATGTGTAGGAAACACCGTTCTTTTGTTCTCAGCACACTCACGTTTCCTGAAGTCTTAGAGACTGTAGAAAGCAAGAGCGTGCTTCTCGCTCTAAAGCAGAGTGGGAACCATGGATGAGAACTATGCTGTGTGTTTCCCTTCAGAAAAGGAGTTAAATCCCAGGCTCTGTGTCTTCCTACAAGCAAGACTTTGTTTCAGGTAAGGGCAGTCACTTTTCAGCTCAAACGAACTACATCGTTCACGGAGCTCACACGTTTCTCATCTTAACAGACAAGCATTGGATGTTAGAGGACCAGTGCTTTGTATCAGTTTCAGAAGCAGAGTTTGACTAGATATGGTCCGAATGTGTATGAAACACCGTTCTTTTGTTCTCAGCAAACTCACGTTTCCTGCTGTCTTAGAGACTCTAGAAAGAAGAGCATGCTTCTTGTTCAAACGCATATTGTGATCAATGGATGAGAACACTGCTGTGTGTTTCACTTCAGAAATGGAGTTAAATCCCAGGCTCTGAGTCTTCCTACAAGCAAGACTTTGGTTCAGGTAAGGGCAGTCACTTTTCTGCTCAAACGAACTACATCGTTCACAAAGCTCACACGTTTCTCATCTTAACTGACAAGCATTGGATGTTAGAGGGTCAGTGCTTTGTATCAGTTTCAGAAGCAGATTTGGTCTACATATGGTCCATATGTGTAGGAAACACCGACCTTTGTTCTGGGCACACTCACGTTTCCTGCTGTCTTAGAGACTCTAGAAAGCAAGAGCGTGCTTCTCGCTCTAAAACAGAGTGTGATCCATGGATGAGACTATGCTGTGTGTTTCACTTCAGAAATGGAGTTAAATCCCATGCTCTGTGTCTCCCTACAAGCAAGACTTCGTTTCAGGTAAGGGCAGTCACTTTTCTGCTCAAAGGATCTACATGGTTCACGAAGCTCACACGTTTCTCATCTTAACTGACAAGCATTGGATGTTAGAGGACCAGTGCTTTGTATCTGTTTCAGAAGCAGAGTTGGAATAGATATGGTCCCTATGTGTAGGAAACACCGTTATTTTGTTCTCAGCACACTCACGTTTCCTGCTGTCTTAGAGACTTTAGGAAGCAAGAGCATGCTTCTCGCTCTAAAGCAGAGTGTGATCCCTGGATGAGAACACTGCTGTGTGTTTCACATCAGAAATGGAGTTAAATCCCATGCTCTGAGTCTTCCTACAAGCAAGACTTCGTTTGAGGTGAGGGCAGTCACTTTTCAGCTCAAACGAACTACATGGTTCACTGAGCTCACACATTTCTCATCTTTACAGACAAGCATTGGATGTTAGAGGACCAGTGCTTTGTATCAGTTTCAGAAGCAGAGTTCGACTAGATATGGTCCGTATGTGTATGAAACACATTCTTTTGTTCTCAGCAAACTCACGTTTCCTGCTGTCTTAGAGACTCTAGAAAGAAGAGCATGCTTCTTGTTCAAACGCATATTGTGATCAATGGATGAGAACACTGCTGTGTGTTTCACTTCAGAAATGGAGTTAAATCCCAGGCTCTGAGTCTTCCTACAAGCAAGACTTAGTTTCAGTTAAGGGCAGTCAGTTTTCTGCTCAAACGAACTACATCGTTCACGAAGCTCACAAGTTTCACATCTTAACTGACAAGCATTGCATGTTAGAGGTTCAGTGCTTTGTATCAGTTTCAGAAGCAGATTTGGCCTATATGGTCCATATGTGTAGGAAACACCATTCTTTTGTTCTCAGCACACTCACGTTTCCTGCTGTCTTAGAGAATCTAGAAAGCAAGAGCGTGCTTCTTGTTCTAAAGCAGAGTTTGATCAATGGATGATTACACTGCTGTGTGTTTTACTTCAGAAATGGAGTTAAATCCCAGGCTCTGAGTCTTCCTACAAGCAAGACTTCAATTCAGGTAAGGGCAGTCACCTTTCTGCTCAAACGAAATACACCGTTCACGAAGCTCACACGTTTCTCATCTTAACTGACAAGCATTGGATGTAAAATGATCAGTGCTTTGTATCAGTTTCAGAAGGAGATTTGGACTACATATGGTCCATATGTGTAGGAAACACCCTTCTTTTTTTCTGGACACACTCAGATTTCCTGCTGTATTAGAGAATCTAGAAAGCAAGAGTGTGCTTCTCCCTCTAAAGCAGAGTGTGATCCATGGATGAGAACTATGCTGTGTGTTTCCCTTCAGAAATGGACTTAAATCCCAGGCTCTGTGTCTTACTACAAGCAAGACTTCGTTTCAGGTAAGGGCAGTCACTTTTCAGTTCAAAGGAACTACATCATTCACAAAGCTCACACGTTTCTCATCTTAACTGAAAAGCATTGGATGTTAGAGGACCAGTGCTTTGTATCACTCTCAGAAGCAGAGTTGGACTAGATATGGTCTGTATGTGTAGGAAACACCGTTCTTTTGTTCTCAGCACACTCACGTTTCCTGAAGTCTTAGAGACTGTAGAAAGCAAGAGCGTGCTTCTCGCTCTAAAGCAGAGTGGGAACCATGGATGAGAACTATGCTGTGTGTTTCCCTTCAGAAAAGGAGTTAAATCCCAGGATCTGTGTCTTCCTACAAGCAAGACTTCGTTTCAGGTAAGGGCAGTCACTTTTCAGCTCAAACGAACTACATCATTCACGGAGCTCACTGGTTTCTCATCTTAACAGACAAGCATTGGATGTTAGAGGACCAGTGCTTTGTATCAGTTTCAGAAGCAGAGTTCGACTAGATATGGTCCGTATGTGTATGAAACACCGTTCTTTTGTTCTTAGCAAACTCACGTTTCCTGCTGTCTTAGGGACTCTAGAAACAAGAGCATGCATCTTGTTCAAACGCATATTGTGATCAATGGATGAGAACACTGCTGTGTGTTTCACTTCAGAAATGGAGTTAAATCCCAGGCTATGAGTCTTCCTACAAGAAAGACTTTGTTTCAGTTAAGGGCAGTCAGTTTTCTGCTCAAACGAACTACATCGTTCACGAAGCTCACACGTTTCTCATCTTAACTGACAACCATTGGATGTTAGAACACCAGTGCATTGTATCAGTTTCAGAAGAAGATTTGGACTACATATGGTCCATATGTGTAGGAAACACCCTTCTTTTTTTCTGGACACACTCAGATTTCCTGCTGTATTAGAAAATCTAGAAAGCAAGAGTGTGCTTCTCCCTCTAAAGCAGAGTGTGATCCATGGATGAGAACTATGCTGTGTGTTTCCCTTCAGAAATGGACTTAAATCCCAGGCTCTGTGTCTTACTACAAGCAAGACTTCGTTTCAGGTAAGGGCAGTCACTTTTCAGTTCAAAGGAACTACATCATTCACAAAGCTCACACGTTTCTCATCTTAACTGAAAAGCATTGGATGTTAGAGGACCAGTGCTTTGTATCACTCTCAGAAGCAGAGTTGGACTAGATATGGTCTGTATGTGTAGGAAACACCGTTCTTTTGTTCTCAGCACACTCACGTTTCCTGAAGTCTTAGAGACTGTAGAAAGCAAGAGCGTGCTTCTTGCTCTAAAGCAGAGTGGGAACCATGGATGAGAACTATGCTGTGTGTTTCCCTTCAGAAAAGGAGTTAAATCCCAGGCTCTGTGTCTTCCTACAAGCAAGACTTTGTTTCAGGTAAGGGCAGTCACTTTTCAGCTCAAACGAACTACATCGTTCACGGAGCTCACACGTTTCTCATCTTAACAGACAAGCATTGGATGTTAGAGGACCAGTGCTTTGTATCAGTTTCAGAAGCAGAGTTCGACTAGATATGGTCCGAATGTGTATGAAACACCGTTCTTTTGTTCTCAGCAAACTCACGTTTCCTGCTGTCTTAGAGACTCTAGAAAGAAGAGCATGCTTCTTGTTCAAACGCATATTGTGATCAATGGATGAGAACACTGCTGTGTGTTTCACTTCAGAAATGGAGTTAAATCCCAGGCTCTGAGTCTTCCTACAAGCAAGACTTTGGTTCAGGTAAGGGCAGTCACTTTTCTGCTCAAACGAACTACATCGTTCACAAAGCTCACACGTTTCTCATCTTAACTGACAAGCATTGGATGTTAGAGGGTCAGTGCTTTGTATCAGTTTCAGAAGCAGATTTGGTCTACATATGGTCCATATGTGTAGGAAACACCGACCTTTGTTCTGGGCACACTCACGTTTCCTGCTGTCTTAGAGACTCTAGAAAGCAAGAGTGTGCTTCTCGCTCTAAAGCAGAGTGTGATCCATGGATGAGAACTATGCTGTGTGTTTCCCTTCAGAAATGGACTTAAATCCCAGGCTCTGGGTCTTACTACAAGCAAAACTTCGTTTCAGGTAAGGGCAGTCACTTTTCAGTTCAAAGGAACTACATCATTCACAAAGCTCACACGTTTCTCATCTTAACTGAAAAGCATTGGATGTTAGTGGACCAGTGCTTTGTATCACTCTAAGAAGCAGAGTTGGACTAGATATGGTCCATATGTGTAGGAAACACCGTTCTTTTATTCTCAGCACACTCACGTTTCCTGAATTCTTAGAGACTGTAGAAAGCAAGAGCGTGCTTCTCGCTCTAAAGCAGAGTGGGAACCATGGATGAGAACTATGCTGTGTGTTTCCCTTCAGAAAAGGAGTTAAATACCAGGCTCTGTGTCTTCCTACAAGCAATACTTCGTTTCAGGTAAGGGCAGTCACTTTACAGCTCATACGAACTATATCGTTCACGGACCTCACACGTGTCTCATCTTTACTGACAAGCATTGGATGTTAGAGGACCAGTGCTTTGTATCAGTTTCAGAAGCAGAGTTCGACTAGATATGGTCCGTATGTGTATGAAACACATTCTTTTGTTCTCAGCAAACTCACGTTTCCTGCTGTCTTAGAGACTCTAGAAAGAAGAGCATGCTTCTTGTTCAAACGCATATTGTGATCAATGGATGAGAACACTGCTGTGTGTTTCACTTCAGAAATGGAGTTAAATCCCAGGCTCTGAGTCTTCCTACAAGCAAGACTTCGTTTCAGTTAAGGGCAGTCAGTTTTCTGCTCAAACGAACTACATCGTTCACGAAGCTCACACGTTTCACATCTTAACTGACAAGCATTGCATGTTAGAGGTTCAGTGCTTTGTATCAGTTTCAGAAGCAGATTTGGCCTATATGGTCCATATGTGTAGGAAACACCATTCTTTTGTTCTCAGCACACTCACGTTTCCTGCTGTCTTAGAGAATCTAGAAAGCAAGAGCGTGCTTCTTGTTCTAAAGCAGAGTTTGATCAATGGATGATTACACTGCTGTGTGTTTTACTTCAGAAATGGAGTTAAATCCCAGGCTCTGAGTCTTCCTACAAGCAAGACTTCAATTCAGGTAAGGGCAGTCACCTTTCTGCTCAAACGAAATACACCGTTCACGAAGCTCACACGTTTCTCATCTTAACTGACAAGCATTGGATGTAAAATGATCAGTGCTTTGTATCAGTTTCAGAAGCAGATTTGGACTACATATGGTCCATATGTGTAGGAAACACCCTTCTTTTTTTCTGGACACACTCAGATTTCCTGCTGTATTAGAGAATCTAGAAAGCAAGAGTGTGCTTCTCCCTCTAAAGCAGAGTGTGATCCATGGATGAGAACTATGCTGTGTGTTTCCCTTCAGAAATGGACTTAAATCCCAGGCTCTGTGTCTTACTACAAGCAAGACTTCGTTTCAGGTAAGGGCAGTCACTTTTCAGTTCAAAGTAACTACATCATTCACAAAGCTCACACGTTTCTCATCTTAACTGAAAAGCATTGGATGTTAGAGGACCAGTGCTTTGTATCACTCTCAGAAGCAGAGTTGGACTAGAAATGGTCTGTATGTGTAGGAAACACCGTTCTTTTGTTCTCAGCACACTCACGTTTCCTGAAGTCTTAGAGACTGTAGAAAGCAAGAGCGTGCTTCTCGCTCTAAAGCAGAGTGGGAACCATGGATGAGAACTATGCTGTGTGTTTCCCTTCAGAAAAGGAGTTAAATCCCAGGCTCTGTGTCTTCCTACAAGCAAGACTTCGTTTCAGGTAAGGGCAGTCACTTTTCAGCTCAAACGAACTACATCATTCACGGAGCTCACACGTTTCTCATCTTAACAGACAAGCATTGGATGTTAGAGGACCAGTGCTTTGTATCAGTTTCAGAAGCAGAGTTCGACTAGATATGGTCCGTATGTGTATGAAACACCGTTCTTTTGTTCTTAGCAAACTCACGTTTCCTGCTGTCTTAGAGACTCTAGAAACAAGAGCATGCATCTTGTTCAAACGCATATTGTGATCAATGGATGAGAACACTGCTGTGTGTTTCACTTCAGAAATGGAGTTAAATCCCAGGCTATGAGTCTTCCTACAAGCAAGACTTTGTTTCAGTTAAGGGCAGTCAGTTTTCTGCTCAAACGAACTACATCGTTCACGAAGCTCACACGTTTCTCATCTTAACTGACAAGCATTGGATGTTAGAGGGTCAGTGCTTTGTATCAGTTTCAGAAGCAGATTTGGTCTACATATGGTCCATATGTGTAGGAAACACCGATCTTTTGTTCTGGGCACACTCACGTTTCCTGCTGTCTTAGAGACTCTAAAAAGCAAGAGCGTGCTTCTCGCTCTAAAACAGAGTGTGATCCATGGATGAGACTATGCTGGGTGTTTCACTTCAGAAATGGAGTTAAATCCCATGCTCTGTGTCTCCCTACAAGCAAGACTTCGTTTCAGGTAAGGGCAGTCACTTTTCTGCTCAAAGGAACTACATGGTTCACGAAGCTCACACGTTTCTCATCTTAACTGACAAGCATTGGATGTTAGAGGACCAGTGCTTTGTATCTGTTTCAGAAGCAGAGTTGGACTAGATATGGTCCCTATGTGTAGGAAACACCGTTATTTTGTTCTCAGCACACTCACGTTTCCTGCTGTCTTAGAGACTTTAGGAAGCAAGAGCATGCTTCTCGCTCTAAAGCAGAGTGTGATCCATGGATGAGAACACTGCTGTGTGTTTCACATGAGCAATGGAGTTAAATCCCAGGCTCTGAGTCTTCCTACAAGCAAGACTTCATTTCAGGTAAGGGCAGTCACTTTTCTGCTCAAACGAACTACATCGTTCTCAAAGCTCACACGTTTCTCATCGTAATTGAGAAGCATTGGATGTTAGAGGACCAGTGCTTTGTATCAGTTTCAGAAGCAGAGTTGGACTGGATATGGTCCGTATGTGTAGGAAACACCGTTCTTTTGTTCTCAGCACACTCACGTTTCCTGCTGTCTTAGAGAATCTAGAAAGCAAGAGCGTGCTTCTTGTTCTAAAGCAGAGTTTGATCAATGGATGATTACACTGCTGTGTGTTTTACTTCAGAAATGGAGTTAAATCCCAGGCTCTGAGTCTTCCTACAAGCAAGACTTCAATTCAGGTAAGGGCAGTCACTTTTCTGCTCAAACGAACTACACCGTTCACGAAGCTCACACATTTCTCATCTTAACTGACAAGCATTGGATGTTAGAGGACCAGTGCTTTGTATCTGTTTCAGAAGCAGAGTTGGACTAGATATGGTCCCTATGTGTAGGAAACACCGTTCTTTTGTTCTCAGCACACTCACGTTTCTCGCAGTCTTAGAGACTCTAGAAAGCAAGAGCGTGCTTCTTGTTCTAAAGCAGAGTGTGATCAATGGATGAGACAATGCTGTGTGTTTCACTTGAGAAATGGAGTTAAATCCCATGCTCTGAGTCTCCCTACAAGGAAGACTTCGTTTCAGGTAAGGGCAGTCACTTTTCTCCTCAAAGGAACTACATCGTTCACGAAGCTCACACGTTTCTCATCTTAACTGACAACCATTGGATGTTAGAACACCAGTGCATTGTATCAGTTTCAGAAGAAGATTTGGACTACATATAGTCCGTATGTGTAGGAAACACCCTTCTTTTGTTCTGGGCACACTCAGATTTCCTGCTGTATTAGAGAATCTAGAAAGCAAGAGTGTGCTTCTCGCTCTAAAGCACAGTGTGATCCATGGATGAGAACTATGCTGTGTGTTTCCCTTCAGAAATGGACTTAAATCCCAGGCTCTGTGTCTTACTACAAGCAAGACTTCGTTTCAGGTAAGGGCAGTCACTTTTCAGTTCAAAGGAACTACATCATTCACAAAGCTCACACGTTTCTCATCTTAACTGACAAGCATTGGATGTTAGAGGACCAGTGCTTTGTATCACTCTCAGAAGCAGAGTTGGACTAGATATGGTCTGTATGTGTAGCAAACACCGTTCTTTTGTTCTCAGCACACTCACGTTTTCTGAAGTCTTAGAGACTGTAGAAAGCAAGAGCGTGCTTCTCGCTCTAAAGCAGAGTGGGAACCATGGATGAGAACTATGCTGTGTGTTTCCCTTCAGAAAAGGAGTTAAATCCCAGGCTCTGTGTCTTCCTACAAGCAAGACTTCGTTTCAGGTAAGGGCAGTCACTTTTCAGCTCAAACGAACTACATCGTTCACGGAGCTCACACGTTTCTCATCTTAACAGACAAGCATTGGATGTTAGAGGACCAGTGCTTTGTATCAGTTTCAGAAGCAGAGTTCGACTAGATATGGTCCGTATGTGTATGAAACACCGTTCTTTTGTTCTCAGCAAACTCACGTTTCCTGCTGTCTTAGAGACTCTAGAAAGAAGAGCATGCTTCTTGTTCAAACGCATATTGTGATCAATGGATGAGAACACTGCTGTGTGTTTCACTTGAGAAATGGAGTTAAATCCCATGCTCTGAGACTCCCTACAAGCAAGACTTCGTTTCAGGTAAGGGCAGTCACTTTTCTGCTCAAAGGAACTACAACATTCACGAAGCTCACACGTTTCTCATCTTAACTGACAACCATTGGATGTTAGAACACCAGTGCATTGTATCAGTTTCAGAAGAAGATTTGGACTACATATAGTCCGTATGTGTAGGAAACACCCTTCTTTTGTTCTGGGCACCCTCAGATTTCCTGCTGTATTAGAGACTCTAGAAAGCAAGAGTGTGCTTCTCGCTCTAAAGCAGAGTTTGATCCATGGATGAGAACTATGCTGTGTGTTTCCCTTCAGAAATGGACTTAAATCCCAGGCTCTGTGTCTTACTACAAGCAAGACTTCGTTTCAGGTAAGGGCAGTCACTTTTCAGTTCAAAGGAACTACATCATTCACAAAGCTCACACGTTTCTCATCTTAACTGACAAGCATTGGATGTTAGAGGACCAGTGCTTTGTATCACTCTCAGAAGCAGAGTTGGACTAGATATGGTCTGTATGTGTAGGAAACACCGTTCTTTTGTTCTCAGCACACTCACGTTTCCTGAAGTCTTAGAGACTGTAGAAAGCAAGAGCGTGCTTCTCGCTCTAAAGCAGAGTGGGAACCATGGATGAGAACTATGCTGTGTGTTTCCCTTCAGAAAAGGAGTTAAATCCCAGGCTCTGTGTCTTCCTACAAGCAAGACTTCGTTTCAGGTAAGGGCAGTCACTTTTCAGCTCAAACGAACTACATCGTTCACGGAGCTCACACGTTTCTCATCTTAACAGACAAGCATTGGAAGTTAGAGGACCAGTGCTTTGTATCAGTTTCAGAAGCAGAGTTCGACTAGATATGGTCCGTATGTGTATGAAACACCGTTCTTTTGTTCTCAGCAAAATCACGTTTCCTGCTGTCTTAGAGACTCTAGAAAGAAGAGCATGCTTCTTGTTCAAACGCATATTGTGATCAATGGATGAGAACACTGCTGTGTGCTTCACTTCAGAAATGGAGTTAAATCCCAGGCTCTGAGTCTTCCTACAAGCAAGACTTCGTTTCAGGTAAGGGCAGTCAGTTTTCTGCTCAAACGAACTACATTGTTCACGAAGCTCACACGTTTCTCATCTTAACTGACAACCATTGGATGTTAGAACACCAGTGCATTGTATCAGTTTCAGAAGAAGATTTTGACTACATATAGTCCGTATGTGTAGGAAACACCCTTCTTTTGTTCTGGGCACCCTCAGATTTCCTGCTGTATTAGAGACTCTAGAAAGCAAGAGTGTGCTTCTCGCTCTAAAGCAGAGTGTGATCCATGGATGAGAACTATGCTGTGTGTTTCCCTTCAGAAATGGACTTAAATCCCAGGCTCTGTGTCTTACTACAAGCAAAACTTCGTTTCAGGTAAGGGCAGTCACTTTTCAGTTCAAAGGAACTACATCATTCACAAAGCTCACACGTTTCTCATCTTAACTGAAAAGCATTGGATGTTAGAGGACCAGTGCTTTTATCACTCTAAGAAGCAGAGTTGGACTAGATATGGTCTGTATGTGTAGGAAACACCGTTCTTTTATTCTCAGCACACTCACGTTTCCTGAATTCTTAGAGACTGTAGAAAGCAAGAGCGTGCTTCTCGCTCTAAAGCAGAGTGGGAACCATGGATGAGAACTATGCTGTGTGTTTCCCTTCAGAAAAGGAGTTAAATACCAGGCTCTGTGTCTTCCTACAAGCAATACTTCGTTTCAGGTAAGGGCAGTCACTTTACAGCTCATACGAACTATATCGTTCACGGACCTCACACGTGTCTCATCTTTACTGACAAGCATTGGATGTTAGAGGACCAGTGCTTTGTATCAGTTTCAGAAGCAGAGTTGGACTAGATATGGTCCGTATGTGTATGAAACACATTCTTTTGTTCTCAGCAAACTCACGTTTCCTGCTGTCTTAGAGACTCTAGAAAGAAGAGCATGCTTCTTGTTCAAACGCATATTGTGATCAATGGATGAGAACACTGCTGTGTGTTTCACTTCAGAAATGGAGTTAAATCCCAGGCTCTGAGTCTTCCTACAAGCAAGACTTCGTTTCAGTTAAGGGCAGTCAGTTTTCTGCTCAAACGAACTACATCGTTCACGAAGCTCACACGTTTCACATCTTAACTGACAAGCATTGCATGTTAGAGGTTCAGTGCTTTGTATCAGTTTCAGAAGCAGATTTGGCCTATATGGTCCATATGTGTAGGAAACACCATTCTTTTGTTCTCAGCACACTCACGTTTCCTGCTGTCTTAGAGAATCTAGAAAGCAAGAGCGTGCTTCTTGTTCTAAAGCAGAGTTTGATCAATGGATGATTACACTGCTGTGTGTTTTACTTCAGAAATGGAGTTAAATCCCAGGCTCTGAGTCTTCCTACAAGCAAGACTTCAATTCAGGTAAGGGCAGTCACCTTTCTGCTCAAACGAAATACACCGTTCACGAAGCTCACACGTTTCTCATCTTAACTGACAAGCATTGGATGTAAAATGATCAGTGCTTTGTATCAGTTTCAGAAGCAGATTTGGACTACATATGGTCCATATGTGTAGGAAACACCCTTCTTTTTTTCTGGACACACTCAGATTTCCTGCTGTATTAGAGAATCTAGAAAGCAAGAGTGTGCTTCTCCCTCTAAAGCAGAGTGTGATCCATGGATGAGAACTATGCTGTGTGTTTCCCTTCAGAAATGGACTTAAATCCCAGGCTCTGTGTCTTACTACAAGCAAGACTTCGTTTCAGGTAAGGGCAGTCACTTTTCAGTTCAAAGTAACTACATCATTCACAAAGCTCACACGTTTCTCATCTTAACTGAAAAGCATAGGATGTTAGAGGACCAGTGCTTTGTATCACTCTCAGAAGCAGAGTTGGATTAGAAATGGTCTGTATGTGTAGGAAACACCGTTCTTTTGTTCTCAGCACACTCACGTTTCCTGAAGTCTTAGAGACTGTAGAAAGCAAGAGCGTGCTTCTCGCTCTAAAGCAGAGTGGGAACCATGGATGAGAACTATGCTGTGTGTTTCCCTTCAGAAAAGGAGTTAAATCCCAGGCTCTGTGTCTTCCTACAAGCAAGACTTCGTTTCAGGTAAGGGCAGTCACTTTTCAGCTCAAACGAACTACATCGTTCACGGAGCTCACACGTTTCTCATCTTAACAGACAAGCATTGGATGTTAGAGGACCAGTGCTTTGTATCAGTTTCAGAAGCAGAGTTCGACTAGATATGGTCCGTATGTGTATGAAACACCGTTCTTTTGTTCTTAGCAAACTCACGTTTCCTGCTGTCTTAGAGACTCTAGAAACAAGAGCATGCATCTTGTTCAAACGCATATTGTGATCAATGGATGAGAACACTGCTGTGTGTTTCACTTCAGAAATGGAGTTAAATCCCAGGCTATGAGTCTTCCTACAAGCAAGACTTTGTTTCAGTTAAGGGCAGTCAGTTTTCTGCTCAAACGAACTACATCGTTCACGAAGCTCACACGTTTCTCATCTTAACTGACAAGCATTGGATGTTAGAGGGTCAGTGCTTTGTATCAGTTTCAGAAGCAGATTTGGTCTACATATGGTCCATATGTGTAGGAAACACCGATCTTTTGTTCTGGGCACACTCACGTTTCCTGCTGTCTTAGAGACTCTAGAAAGCAAGAGCGTGCTTCTCGCTCTAAAACAGAGTGTGATCCATGGATGAGACTATGCTGGGTGTTTCACTTCAGAAATGGAGTTAAATCCCATGCTCTGTGTCTCCCTACAAGCAAGACTTCGTTTCAGGTAAGGGCAGTCACTTTTCTGCTCAAAGGAACTACATGGTTCACGAAGCTCACACGTTTCTCATCTTAACTGACAAGCATTGGATGTTAGAGGACCAGTGCTTTGTATCTGTTTCAGAAGCAGAGTTGGACTAGATATGGTCCCTATGTGTAGGAAACACCGTTATTTTGTTCTCAGCACACTCACGTTTCCTGCTGTCTTAGAGACTTTAGGAAGCAAGAGCATGCTTCTCGCTCTAAAGCAGAGTGTGATCCATGGATGAGAACACTGCTGTGTGTTTCACATGAGCAATGGAGTTAAATCCCAGGCTCTGAGTCTTCCTACAAGCAAGACTTCATTTCAGGTAAGGGCAGTCACTTTTCTGCTCAAACGAACTACATCGTTCTCAAAGCTCACACGTTTCTCATCGTAATTGAGAAGCATTGGATGTTAGAGGACCAGTGCTTTGTATCAGTTTCAGAAGCAGAGTTGGACTGGATATGGTCCGTATGTGTAGGAAACACCGTTCTTTTGTTCTCAGCACACTCACGTTTCCTGCTGTCTTAGAGAATCTAGAAAGCAAGAGCGTGCTTCTTGTTCTAAAGCAGAGTTTGATCAATGGATGATTACACTGCTGTGTGTTTTACTTCAGAAATGGAGTTAAATCCCAGGCTCTGAGTCTTCCTACAAGCAAGACTTCAATTCAGGTAAGGGCAGTCACTTTTCTGCTCAAACGAACTACACCGTTCACGAAGCTCACACATTTCTCATCTTAACTGACAAGCATTGGATGTTAGAGGACCAGTGCTTTGTATCTGTTTCAGAAGCAGAGTTGGACTAGATATGGTCCCTATGTGTAGGAAACACCGTTCTTTTGTTCTCAGCACACTCACGTTTCTCGCAGTCTTAGAGACTCTAGAAAGCAAGAGCGTGCTTCTTGTTCTAAAGCAGAGTGTGATCAATGGATGAGACAATGCTGTGTGTTTCACTTGAGAAATGGAGTTAAATCCCATGCTCTGAGTCTCCCTACAAGGAAGACTTCGTTTCAGGTAAGGGCAGTCACTTTTCTCCTCAAAGGAACTACATCGTTCACGAAGCTCACACGTTTCTCATCTTAACTGACAACCATTGGATGTTAGAACACCAGTGCATTGTATCAGTTTCAGAAGAAGATTTGGACTACATATAGTCCGTATGTGTAGGAAACACCCTTCTTTTGTTCTGGGCACACTCAGATTTCCTGCTGTATTAGAGAATCTAGAAAGCAAGAGTGTGCTTCTCGCTCTAAAGCAGAGTGTGATCCATGGATGAGAACTATGCTGTGTGTTTCCCTTCAGAAATGGACTTAAATCCCAGGCTCTGTGTCTTACTACAAGCAAGACTTCGTTTCAGGTAAGGGCAGTCACTTTTCAGTTCAAAGGAACTACATCATTCACAAAGCTCACACGTTTCTCATCTTAACTGACAAGCATTGGATGTTAGAGGACCAGTGCTTTGTATCACTCTCAGAAGCAGAGTTGGACTAGATATGGTCTGTATGTGTAGCAAACACCGTTCTTTTGTTCTCAGCACACTCACGTTTTCTGAAGTCTTAGAGACTGTAGAAAGCAAGAGCGTGCTTCTCGCTCTAAAGCAGAGTGGGAACCATGGATGAGAACTATGCTGTGTGTTTCCCTTCAGAAAAGGAGTTAAATCCCAGGCTCTGTGTCTTCCTACAAGCAAGACTTCGTTTCAGGTAAGGGCAGTCACTTTTCAGCTCAAACGAACTACATCGTTCACGGAGCTCACACGTTTCTCATCTTAACAGACAAGCATTGGATGTTAGAGGACCAGTGCTTTGTATCAGTTTCAGAAGCAGAGTTCGACTAGATATGGTCCGTATGTGTATGAAACACCGTTCTTTTGTTCTCAGCAAACTCACGTTTCCTGCTGTCTTAGAGACTCTAGAAAGAAGAGCATGCTTCTTGTTCAAACGCATATTGTGATCAATGGATGAGAACACTGCTGTGTGTTTCACTTGAGAAATGGAGTTAAATCCCATGCTCTGAGACTCCCTACAAGCAAGACTTCGTTTCAGGTAAGGGCAGTCACTTTTCTGCTCAAAGGAACTACAACATTCACGAAGCTCACACGTTTCTCATCTTAACTGACAACCATTGGATGTTAGAACACCAGTGCATTGTATCAGTTTCAGAAGAAGATTTGGACTACATATAGTCCGTATGTGTAGGAAACACCCTTCTTTTGTTCTGGGCACCCTCAGATTTCCTGCTGTATTAGAGACTCTAGAAAGCAAGAGTGTGCTTCTCGCTCTAAAGCAGAGTTTGATCCATGGATGAGAACTATGCTGTGTGTTTCCCTTCAGAAATGGACTTAAATCCCAGGCTCTGTGTCTTACTACAAGCAAGACTTCGTTTCAGGTAAGGGCAGTCACTTTTCAGTTCAAAGGAACTACATCATTCACAAAGCTCACACGTTTCTCATCTTAACTGACAAGCATTGGATGTTAGAGGACCAGTGCTTTGTATCACTCTCAGAAGCAGAGTTGGACTAGATATGGTCTGTATGTGTAGGAAACACCGTTCTTTTGTTCTCAGCACACTCACGTTTCCTGAAGTCTTAGAGACTGTAGAAAGCAAGAGCGTGCTTCTCGCTCTAAAGCAGAGTGGGAACCATGGATGAGAACTATGCTGTGTGTTTCCCTTCAGAAAAGGAGTTAAATCCCAGGCTCTGTGTCTTCCTACAAGCAAGACTTCGTTTCAGGTAAGGGCAGTCACTTTTCAGCTCAAACGAACTACATCGTTCACGGAGCTCACACGTTTCTCATCTTAACAGACAAGCATTGGAAGTTAGAGGACCAGTGCTTTGTATCAGTTTCAGAAGCAGAGTTCGACTAGATATGGTCCGTATGTGTATGAAACACCGTTCTTTTGTTCTCAGCAAAATCACGTTTCCTGCTGTCTTAGAGACTCTAGAAAGAAGAGCATGCTTCTTGTTCAAACGCATATTGTGATCAATGGATGAGAACACTGCTGTGTGCTTCACTTCAGAAATGGAGTTAAATCCCAGGCTCTGAGTCTTCCTACAAGCAAGACTTCGTTTCAGGTAAGGGCAGTCAGTTTTCTGCTCAAACGAACTACATTGTTCACGAAGCTCACACGTTTCTCATCTTAACTGACAACCATTGGATGTTAGAACACCAGTGCATTGTATCAGTTTCAGAAGAAGATTTTGACTACATATAGTCCGTATGTGTAGGAAACACCCTTCTTTTGTTCTGGGCACCCTCAGATTTCCTGCTGTATTAGAGACTCTAGAAAGCAAGAGTGTGCTTCTCGCTCTAAAGCAGAGTGTGATCCATGGATGAGAACTATGCTGTGTGTTTCCCTTCAGAAATGGACTTAAATCCCAGGCTCTGTGTCTTACTACAAGCAAAACTTCGTTTCAGGTAAGGGCAGTCACTTTTCAGTTCAAAGGAACTACATCATTCACAAAGCTCACACGTTTCTCATCTTAACTGAAAAGCATTGGATGTTAGAGGACCAGTGCTTTTATCACTCTAAGAAGCAGAGTTGGACTAGATATGGTCTGTATGTGTAGGAAACACCGTTCTTTTATTCTCAGCACACTCACGTTTCCTGAATTCTTAGAGACTGTAGAAAGCAAGAGCGTGCTTCTCGCTCTAAAGCAGAGTGGGAACCATGGATGAGAACTATGCTGTGTGTTTCCCTTCAGAAAAGGAGTTAAATACCAGGCTCTGTGTCTTCCTACAAGCAATACTTCGTTTCAGGTAAGGGCAGTCACTTTACAGCTCATACGAACTATATCGTTCACGGACCTCACACGTGTCTCATCTTTACTGACAAGCATTGGATGTTAGAGGACCAGTGCTTTGTATCAGTTTCAGAAGCAGAGTTGGACTAGATATGGTCCGTATGTGTATGAAACACATTCTTTTGTTCTCAGCAAACTCACGTTTCCTGCTGTCTTAGAGACTCTAGAAAGAAGAGCATGCTTCTTGTTCAAACGCATATTGTGATCAATGGATGAGAACACTGCTGTGTGTTTCACTTCAGAAATGGAGTTAAATCCCAGGCTCTGAGTCTTCCTACAAGCAAGACTTCGTTTCAGTTAAGGGCAGTCAGTTTTCTGCTCAAACGAACTACATCGTTCACGAAGCTCACACGTTTCACATCTTAACTGACAAGCATTGCATGTTAGAGGTTCAGTGCTTTGTATCAGTTTCAGAAGCAGATTTGGCCTATATGGTCCATATGTGTAGGAAACACCATTCTTTTGTTCTCAGCACACTCACGTTTCCTGCTGTCTTAGAGAATCTAGAAAGCAAGAGCGTGCTTCTTGTTCTAAAGCAGAGTTTGATCAATGGATGATTACACTGCTGTGTGTTTTACTTCAGAAATGGAGTTAAATCCCAGGCTCTGAGTCTTCCTACAAGCAAGACTTCAATTCAGGTAAGGGCAGTCACCTTTCTGCTCAAACGAAATACACCGTTCACGAAGCTCACACGTTTCTCATCTTAACTGACAAGCATTGGATGTAAAATGATCAGTGCTTTGTATCAGTTTCAGAAGCAGATTTGGACTACATATGGTCCATATGTGTAGGAAACACCCTTCTTTTTTTCTGGACACACTCAGATTTCCTGCTGTATTAGAGAATCTAGAAAGCAAGAGTGTGCTTCTCCCTCTAAAGCAGAGTGTGATCCATGGATGAGAACTATGCTGTGTGTTT